>VDFB02376009.1:0-202372 GCA_007258455.2 Sequoia sempervirens | reverse complement strand
TAGCATGAAAAGCAGTCACTATAGTCCCTTCGACATTGTGAACTGTTTCCAAAGCAATTTCCTTCATACATCTTTCAGAATCAATAGAATTATTTCCAAAATTCAGAGCCATGAACAAGCATTCATCATTTTCATCATCCGGGTAGTCATATTCATCATCAGATATTTTAGCATCTTCTTTAACATAATAAATTCTATGGACATATTTACCTGTATTATCCTTATATTTTTCATTTGAAACTTTGGCTAGACATCTTGAAGCATAATGACCCATCTTTCCACAGTTGAAATATTTGAAAGGTAACTTACTTTTTATTTACTAGTCCCCTTTTTCAATCTCATAACAAAATTTTCTTCTATCTCATCAAGATCATCTAGATTTGATCCATCATCCTTCTTTGTTTTGCTAGCTTTAAAAGCAGTCTCTTTTCTTGAATCATTTTGACCAAACTCTCTCAATTCAAAAGTAGTTAAAACACTAAACAAATGATCTCTAGAATAATGATATAAATTCTAAACTTCCTCAATAGTAGAAATTTATGACTATAATATTTAGGAAGATTTCTTAATACCTTCTTTACCATCTCATCTCTTGGTAGTTTTTCACCAAGGCCATTGATAGAATTGACAACTTCATCCACTTTATGCATGTGGCCTGCAATATCTTCACCCTCTAACATCCTAAGGGTTTCAAACTTGGTCTTCAAATTCTACATTTTTTCTTGTTTGACCTTATCATCTCCTTCATAGACACTTTCTAGCTTCTTCCAAATTTCTTTAGAAGATTTGTAGCTCATAACCTTCACAAGTTCTGAATCAACAAGACCACTAAAAAGAGAATTCCTGGCTTTTCCATTGTTCTCATATGCCTTGATCTCATCATAAGTTGAAAGTCCATTAGTAGGCATGGTATATCCATATTCAATTGAATTCCAAAATCCTAACCTTAGGGAAATAAGGAAACCTTCCATCCTAGTTTTCTAAAATACATAATTCATCCCATCAAACAAGGGACCCTCCTTCCTATGCACCATCTAGATATACCTCAAGCGGTTAAACTTCTTGTAAGAAACATTGCTCTGATACCAATTGTTAGATGCACAAGACAACTAAGAGGGGGCGTGAATGAGTTGTACACTTTAAACATTCAATCCCTCAATAAAATGTAAACATGAGAAATAGTAATGCAAACACATCAAACACATAGGAACATGATATTTACATGGAAAGAACAAGAAGGAAAAAACCACAGTGAGGATTAGCTCACAATATAAAGCAATAGCAACACTAGATACAATAGGCTCACTGTCGGAGGGCTCACTACCCAAAAGAAAGAAGGGCTCACTATCAAGAAGAAAGAAGATAGAAGATGGGGTGACTCATTGCCAATTTGAACTACTAACAATGCATCTCTCTTATGCCAAAGGTGTAATTCCATTGAACCGCAAACAACTCATTCAATAGACTAAAATGTAGACCCCCTTTGCTCACTCCATTTGGGAGTTAGACATTAAAGCTCAAACTCAAATCACCACGCTTGATCACTTTTGCATCGTTCACTTCACACACACTCTTTGGTTAATCCATAAAACAATTTGATTTATATTTATACCATGTGCGACCTAAAATAATCTCAATTAGGTTGGCCTTAAGGAAACATATGCACCTCAATCATGGAACATCAAATAGGTCAACATCAAACACTTCCATGATATAAAGAAGTGAAGGTAGACCATGCCACAACTTAGCTGGGACCCAAATATACATTGGTACGCTTCTCAACACTTCCAAAAATAACAATCATCCACCACAATTAGTGCTAGCATGTTAGGTCAATTATTTATCTACACTAACATTAACAAGAAACCACAAACACACCTCTCCAAGTCTAGAAACATCTCGTGGGCCACACAACAACATTCTAAGACATCTCAAAATATTCCACATCATCAGAATATTTGCCACTACTACTGTAACCACTTGAAACTTAAGAACACTTTCATTATGTGTAATCAAACACACTTGCACAAAAATATTAGACACCAAAAAAACTTGTGGAACACCTTAGAGCCTGGAACTTGAAGGAAAGGTAGATAGAGACAATATAAGTACATTCTTAGATCCAAAAGACAAGAACCTTCACTGTAGAGAAATTTAGAGCAATCTCATTTCTCCCCTGAGACACCATGTTTCACTAGACAAACATACTGTCAAACAAAATTTCCATTGCAAATTGATCCAGAACCTAAAACTATGGATATAGAACCTATAAAACCTCTAATAATCATATCCAAACCACATAATCATATCTTCAACCATGAAGGAATCTGGAGTAGAACACTGAACACCACTTTGTCACACTGAACTCTCTTTTATTGAAATTTTCTCAAAAGCACTTGGAAACCAAGTGAAACTACTACATTAGAAACACTACTAACATCTCTGCAACACATCTGTAGCATCTAAAACACCTCTCATCGACTATAGCACATCCAACTTTTTCTCCAAACATAACTTCTGCAACTATATTGAAGTAAAACATCAATGACAACACTAGCAACATTGTGTTGACATCAATACCAACAACTCAAGGCTTCCAATGACTCCAATGCCAGGGGTTGACATCATCAATGCCAATATCATTCTAAAACTCTCTTCATAAGGGGTTGATATCAATGACAACACCTAAACAACTCACAAACAAGTCAAGCTTCCAACATTGTGTAATGGGCTAGATAAGAAAGATCATGAGGCTAAATTAGGTGGTCATACTTATGCAATTATATTTTTAAATATAATTAAAAATTTAGGATGACTATGTCACATGAAAAGGGATATTTTAGGCATACTATAAATATATCTACCCTTCAAATGACTGAAAAAGTCATCTTGATGACTATTCGAGGTGATTTATATCTCTTTTATCAACCTTCATATATTGCTTGTTCATTAATTTTGTTCTAAGGAAAAGTAGTTTCTATCATCTATAAAATTAAGAGTAATTCTCATGATCTATCTCACTTTATTGTCATAACATTACAATGTTCTATAAAAATGTGAGTAGGCCACCTCATCTAATTATATTTGTTGTTATAAATAGTTACACAAGAGCCACAACTAATTCAAGTCATTCCTATCACTCATGGTATATAATTATAAATCATGGAAATGACTTAGTCATTGATCTAAAATGGCTTCTAGGGGTTTTTTTGCAGAAGGGTTTTATATGAGTAGAATATATATGCAGTTTATGATTTTATAGTTTTGTGCCATTCTTTGTAATATGAGGCATTTTGTTTAGGCCTCCATGAAAATAGTATATAGTTAACTGCTATACTATAACTATGTAATTTCATATTTTTAATAATATTTTAGGCATAATTCCTTTTATCAAATACAAAAAATCCCACTAAAAATAGTTTGAGCATTGAAAATCCAAAAGCATAGGGTCTAACAATCACTAGAGAAACCATTGAAATTGGAAACACAAACCATTCAGGTGTTACCTTCATATGAGTGTCGTGATTTTGAGATTGTTAGTTCAACAAAATTCCCTTGCATTCTCATTCCAATATATCACTCATAAAAAAAAAAATCCTAGAAAAGGAAGAGGAAGACCATCTCAAAAAATGTCCGAAAAAGTCATACAAATACTATTGCTTCTCCATATATAATGTTATTTTTTTGATATATACTCATCTCAATAACTATTATTAAATTATTATTTTAATAATATTACATGGTTGAGGTCCAAGAATCATTTGAAAATGGGAAACCCAAAAATATAGGCCATAGCCTCAACCACAACAAGAAGGTCAATGAGTAGACATACCAATCTGTATGATAACAACATAAAACTAATAAACTGACAACCACCCAACAAAATGATTGAAGTCACAAAACTTAGCAACCCAAAACCACATATATTACATAGTATCTAACATAATCTTAATAATACTTAAAACAAAGAGAGGTTGGGTAGATTACACATGCCTTGCTACACAATCAAGCAAACAATCATATTTAATATATTTTTCAACTACCACGTTTTGACCCTAGCCATTCATCTCCACATCATCGTCCTCATGATCATCCACATCATAATTGTTAGAGAATAAAGGAACTACTTACTTTGGAAGAGAGACCTGCAAGTTCTTGGCTAACACCTCTACCACCAATTGAATACAAACATGGAGCCTCTTTATAGTGTGTAAATATTCTAAAAACAATCAACATGTACCTTGGCCTAATGCACCACATCCCCAATTTCATCATGAAGTAGATAAGAACTAGTTGCCATAGAAAGCATGGATGCACTTGAGAGAGACTAAGCCACATTAATTGTATTCTATTTGCCCCTTTTCTAGCTTGGGTCCAAAAAACAACTTGTCCATAATTGAACAAACACACACCCCAAGAGAACCATCCATTCCTTTTGGCAACTCCCAAATCCTCACCATCCATTGCTTGAGCGTAGGGTCATTTATTTTTTGTTTTCAAATGTCCCATCACCTGCTCTCTAGAAACCATACATTTTTTCCGCTTCAAAGAAACCTTTTCCACCTTCTCCTTCCCATTCTTGCCACCAACCAGGATGACAAGCATCAATTGCAAAATCCATGAATTGTCATCACACCTTAGCAAACAAAGTGAGAAACAATGAATATTGAATGAATTGTAAAAATCACACACCCAAACACAATACTTATGCTTTCCATCCGTCACTACTAATTATTACACCACACCTTGCTACCTCATATAATATATTCTGCCTGCCTTCAATTGGTCCCATTATCTGAAGAAAAAAATATTATATTAAGTAAAACAAAATAACCTTTAATATAATGAAATTTCATAAAATAATGATAATATAATTTAATGAATCAAATAGTTTAGTTTATAAATTAATAAATATAAAGATATTCATTAAACCTTTGAATCTAATTGCTAATTTATTCATATATATATATATATAGAATTCTTTTTGTTTGATATATTAAAACAAGAATCCATGTTAATATTGTTTTTGGTCAAAGACTAAAGAATTCATTCCACCAAAATCAATCAAAATACAATCCTAACCTCATTTTCAGCCTGCAACTACTTGATGTGGACGTCAATGATGTCAACAAAATAACATAAAACCCTTGAAGAAACATAAATGCTCTGCTTATTTGCAACGAGTAAAAATACAAAAGCAATCCACTAAAACACAAGAAACTACATGTAAATTGAACATGCTTATGATGCTGCTGAGATTTCTGGATTTAAACTGTGTATTATGTTTTTGAACATCAACGTTTCGGATCAAACTCCATGATCCATCATCAAGATACAAAAATAGATAGAGAGAAAAGTGACAGCAGAAGAACGCAAAAACTCTTGCTCTAGATCAAATAAAGCCAGAAAAGAATGAATTCAACAATTTGAGAAAAGAGGCAAGCTCGTATCTAGATCCTCTCCATCACATAAACTATGGGCCATTGATCTTGACCTTGGCGAAGTATCAGACAATCTTAACTGAACCCGCCTCATAAATCTCATTTTCATTCTCATACGCATCTTCATTATGAATCTGCTAAACACAGATCGACACACTTTTATGCCCACTCTGCGCAATCTTATCTTCAGAACTGACTTGGGTTTTGGCCGATCTGCCCGCTTCAAGATTTTCTCAATCTGTATCTGGGCAATTCGGCGCCGCCTTTCTTCATCTGTCTCTTCACACATGTTCATATTTCTATATAAAGCTTTCCTCCCCTTGGATCTCAAGCTTCTCACCAATCCTCTCAACCCCATTTTCTTTATCTTCAAACCCAATTCAGTCTAGAATAGCAAATTATGACTGCACTATCTTTAATGCAGGTCCAAATGCTTTCTGCTATTATGGGCTTTGATGAATCCAATTGTTATGGGCATTCCAGATTGCAAGAATAATAATGATAACGAAATGGAAATGGAATCCCAGAGGAAGACAACTATGGCCGGACTTATTGGAGTAAGGCGTCTGAGATTTCTAGTTAAACCTTGTTTTCCTCGGGAGGTTCCATCAGCTCTTTGTATAAGTTGATTGTTTATTGTTTGTTTAATAACCACTTTCAAATTTTTAAGGAATAATTGGTCTAATGGCTTTTTGTTTTGTTTTTGTTTATTTCAAGAAGTGTAAGTTTTAATTTTTCTTTGGACAAAATTTCAAAGTAAAATTTTGAGGGAAATGTAATAAAGGGGAAAGGAGATGTGTGGAATTGTTTGACGTATTTTTTATTATGTAATGTCTATATAATTTTAGGTTTGATAGTGCTTCACCTCTTTGAGCATCATCTAGATGTAATGAGTGTTAAGTGGATCATTACTTATCATGAGAGATTGGGTTCTTGTGAACCACTACTTGTGAAACATGGGTCAATGAGTTCGACGTGTAAAACTACAAGATTGAATCCTGATAACAATATCACAATTTTAAGTTTTTTCATTTTTTGAAACTTATTTTCAATCCCTAATAGTAACACTCCGCCATTATAAAAGAAGATTTCAAATTATTTTTAAATATGTTTAAATTATAAACATGAAACTAAAATTTATACAATATACACAAATAATTGTATAAAACCATATTACAAGTGTCTACCACTTACTAAAGCTTACCTTAGTTTCATCTATTCATAGAATCTAGTACCTTAGAAACTATCTCTTCATACCCATTAAGAAATCACTCCAGGAAACTAATTATCTAAATAATTACTTGGGAAGCAATTGTGGATCTCACTTGAGAATATGTTTCGATTAGAAGATGTAAAAATAAATCCTCAAATATTAAATAAGTATAAAATATTATTTGAATAAATCCTCTAAAGTGAGTAATAATCAAACATTCAATTAATTAATTTAGTTATACAAGTTCATTCAAAATAAGTATAAAATATTTATTCAAATAAATTTTAAATTTGATAAATAATGGTGGAGGTTCTTAATTGTGTGTGTGACATAAATGTTCTATTGCAATGTATGTTTCTGTGATCTAACTAAAACTTTTACCACTATATTGTGATAGTTAAGCCCCGCTAAACTATTAAATGATCTTCACTCTATTAGGGTTTAGAACTGTACATAAATCCTTGATTTAGAAAATCATATCTTTGATTTTGTTGTAAAACCTTGAATCTAAATTTGTAACCTTGAATTGAAATTTTCTAAAATTTGGAAATTGGTTTTCCTTTTGAATACTAAATAACATCTCTATTTTAATTTATAATTCATAATATATGATTAATCAAACTTGTCCCAATATATTTTTCTATTCTAAATACAGTTTATTTTCCCATGTATATGAACTACCAACTTTTATATGACATTTTTTATACCTAAGTTTTTATTGAAAATTCTTCTATCCACTAGACAATTTTATATCCAATTTTCTAAAAAATATTTATTTTGAATAAATTTATAATATCTTTAAAGGTTATTGAGATCCATGAATACTAAACCCATTACTTGGTAAATGTTCCTCCTTGTTTATTCTTGTAAGATAAAAATGTTAATGTCTAACTATAATTTTAATACAACCTACCCTTCACCATCCATGTGGAACACTCCCAATATCAAACCTTATACCTTAATTAATTTATCACCTTGGCCTCTTGATAGAAAGTGGTATAACATCATAGATTATAATGATTATTATATACCATTTATGAAAAATTATGGTATAGTACATATTAGGTAGTGAATACCTCATGGATAAATCCTACTGGCAAGAGTGTGGAATCTATGTATTATCTTGATGGAGTTCAAAAACAGCAATTCAATAATATATAAACAAGTTTGAAGACATGCCAAGTAGAATACAAATACATAAAATTTTTAAATACCTTGAATGAGATTTGAAATGGCGATCTCTCAGAAATCATGGCGCCCTAACGGGCAAAAATCTCACAACGGCTATGTCAGACTCACTGCTGATTTTCACAGTCGTCCTCAGTATGCTAGACCTGATCACTGCAGACAGTACGATTCTAGGCCTTATGTGCATGGCAATCGTGCAAATGAGACTAAATCGCAATATGCAGCACATAAGAGACAAGCTATTAACCAAAAGGATATGAATAAAAAATCACAAGTCTGCAGAAAAGAGACCTATCAATGACTATCCAAGTCAAAAAAGGTATCAAGAACCTCAAGCAAATAATCAGGTGTATTCGTGAAGGCCTCAACACCAAGCCTTGCATAATAGCCGTGGAGTATGGGTTCCCAAAAGACCTCACAGGCGTCTATTTTGGGAAAAGAAAGAACCCTTTGGTTTATGGGAAGATGATAGAGGAGATCAGATGTACAATAGTCGAAACCCTAATGTGGGAAAGCAAGATCAAGATCGACTGTCAGGCCTCTGAAACTTTCATGAAAAATCTGGCACTCCCTTCAATCCAAGAACACAGAATCACTATTCAGTACTACAAGATGAGGCTCAAGGAAAGAATACTGGGATTAACCTTAAAGAAAAAGGCCAGCCGTTGGATCTTCAGAAGGGCGTAAGCCCTAATGAAATTGCTGCAAAGAGATTGGACAAGTCAGGAAAGGTGGGAAATAAAAAAGAATCTCATCATGCAGGAGCAAAAGAGGTCAATAAGGTCGTTGCATAAGCCCCATTTCTACATACAAGATCAGAGAAAACTAGGAAGAAGAAGAAGAAACGGTCATCTCCCAAAGGGAAATCCCTGCAAGCACAGAATGGAAACAAAATGCAATGGAAGCCTGTCTTGAAGGGTACCCTGGAAAATGCAGCTCGATTGGCAGGGGATAAAGTGAACCCTATTGGCACAAAGGTCACTGTATCAATCACTCTTTCTGAAAATCAACTAGACCCACAAGTGTCAGATCTGCAACATCGAGCATTGATATGTAAGTTTTGGTGCCTCAATCTTGATATTGATCTTCTTAAAGACTTAATTTATGAGGAATGGAAAGGAGCCATTAAAGTATTCTACCTAGACCAGAAGCTTGGAATATTTCTAGTGCTTTTTGAATCTAAAGAGTATAGAGATGCAGTTTTTAAGGTGAAGTCATGGGTCTTTGAGGGTTTGGGTCTGTTTATGCAGACCTGGTATCCTAATTTTAGGGCTCAAGACTTTGTAATTAAATTCACCCCTTTCTAGATTCAATTGCCCTTTCTGCCTCTTGAATACAGGGAGCTTAGTCTAATTGAAATCTTTGCAAACCAAGTTGGAATATTCCTTAAGCATGACAGAATATCTTTTAAAGATCCATCAAAACCAGTCAGATTTTGTGCTTTATTGGACGCTTCAAAGAAATTCTCTGAGCAAATTATTATTAAGTCTAAATATGGATTGTGGAATCAAGATATTCTCCTTGAAAACCCAGATAAGGTATGTTACAAATGTCATATAGAAGGCCATTCAGGGAAGTCCTATTTAGAATAAGATGAATTAGTGGCTAAGCTTCCGGTTAATTAGGACCAATTTACTCAGGATATCACTCAAAATAAGAAAGAAAAATTTGTTCAAGTTCAGTCTTCTTCAGACATGCTTGTAACCAAGGGAAACTTACCTATAGTACCACAACGGTTAGCATCCAGTTTAGAAAAGAGAGTGAAGAGAGATGTTTCTCTACAATTAGCAAATATAAGATTCGACAGTCAAATAACCATCACTCTGATCTTACCCAATTTTTTAAAGCATTGTTAATCAATTTCTTGCTTCTCCCCTGCATTCTCTTGTGCTACTGAACAACAAATGGATGCTATAGTTAAATCCATCATGTTTGATAAAAGCCTGTTGCCTTTTAAGCAAACAAATCAGTTGTACAAAATTCATTGCCAATCTCAAGATGTGCCACTGATAGGACCAATGATCCGTAATCTTGTTGAGGAAGAAGAGCTAACTTTGTACTCATTTGATAACTTATTTGATGAAGGCTGTTTGGAGGAGCTGACTCATAAGATTATGGCTTCTGAGAGCACTAAAATGATTGAATGGATTGCTGATGAAATTATTAAAGAAACTCATGGTGCTAATAATGCATCCCCCCTTAGAGATTTGGATAGACTTTTTGATCTGGAAGAAGTTGAAGAAGGAGATATATGTGTTTCTCACTGGACTCCTTTAATATGCCTGCTCCTCAAAAAGATGTTAGAACACAAGTGTTTCAAAGTGTCCAAACTAAGGTAATTAAGGAACATCAGATTATACACAAGTTTTTGGTGAATGATGATCAATTACAGCCCGAAGAGAAGAAAGAAGTAAGTTTTGACTACTCTCAAATTTTGGGAATTTCTCAAACTCCTAGTTCCCAACTACCCTCTTCCAAGACTCCACATAAAAGGGGAAGAAAATATCACATGAAAAATTAAAAGAAGAAATAGAAGCAGGTGTTTAGTCAACTTTGGGCAACACAATGACAAGTTCTGCAAATAAACATCCGAGGAGAGCATGTTGCTCTCCTCGATACCAACGAAGATCTTGTCATGGAATGTCAGGGGAATTAATGCCTTTGACAAGAGAGCTCTGATCAAGCAACAACTGGAAGCTTATGGAGCAGAAATAATCATGTTACAAGAGACTAAAATTTTAGATCAAATTTATCAGTTGTCAGTGCAGAAATGGAGAAAATGGCAATCTTTTCATACACCTACCCAAGGAGCTTCTAGGGGCATGATTGTATTATGGGAGGCTAAACAACTTCAAATTGAGATTATAAATAGTGACAAGCACTGTTAGCTATTTAAAGTTTCACAGTTTGACTTTAACTTCTGGTTGCTAAATGTTTATGCACCAATGGTCACGGTAGAAAAAAAACATCTTTGGGGAGTGCTCACGATAATTTTGGATGGAATTATAATGGATAAGGTAGTTGTTACAGGGGATTTTAACGCTATATCTAGTATGTAGGAGAAAAGAGGTGGCATTATTCCTCCTCAGAAAGTTATAGATGACTTTGTGACTTTCATTTATGACAATACTCTCACTGATATAGTACTTGTAAAGGGTCAGTTTATGTGGACGAATAGGAGAAAGGGATTTCTATAGATAGCTGAGAGGTTAGATCATTTTCTTGCATCAACCAACTGGTATGGTAGTGGGAAAACATTGATGTCAGAAATTATGCTAGTATCCCACTCTGATCATTTTGCCATTTCTCTTTCTATAGAAACTTGGTCTCAAACTAAGAGTCACAAGTCATCTTTTAAGTTTGAAAGAATGTGGCTCTGACACCCCCAGTTTATGCCTTTACTGAATCAATGGTGGAATTTTGCTCCTTTTGTGGCAAGATCAAGGTGTTTCCAATTAGCTCATAAACTAAAGTATGTTAAGAAGCAGATCAAAATCTGGAATATAAATGTTTTCAAAAATGTCTTTGAACAAAAGGAAAGGGTATTTAAGGAATTATCATATATAATTGATATAATCATCAATCAAGGCTTGGATGCTGATCTGTATGATAGACAAAAATATTTACAAGAAGAATGTGCAAAGTTAGTTGCCAGGGAGGAAGTGTATTGGAAGTAGAAGTCTCGGGAGCTATGGTTGAAGGAGGGTGATAGAAATACAAAGTTTTTTCATACTTCTATGCAAGTAAAAAAGGCACACAGTTCTATATTTAGAATTCAAGATGCAACATCAGGTCAAGAATTAGTGAAGAAGGAAGAAATTCAAGAAGAAGCTATAAGGTTCTTTTCATCCCTTCTGTTAGCCCTTGACAATAATTCTTCATCATCTAACATTGATACAAGTGACTTATTGGATGCTATACCATCTTTGGTTACAAGGGAGGATACTGAAAATATTTTGAGACCTTTCACATTGGATGAAGTCCAAGGTGTAGTATTTTCTATGCAACCTGATAAAGTGCCTGGTCTGGATGGGTTTACAACTTTTTTCTTTCAAAAATGTTGGGAGTTTCTTGGGGTTGATGTACTCCTTGCTTTGGAAGAGTCAAGGAGGACTGGGACAGTACTAAAACAATTTAATACTACTCACATTGCTCTAATTCCGAAAGTATAGAATCCAAAGTAATTTGCTGAGTTTAGATCAATATCCCTATGTAACATAGTGTATAAAATATTCACTAAAGCTATTTATCTACAACTCCAACCTCTTATATCCAAAATTGTATCACCAGAACAAGGCATCTTTGTTCCAGGAAGGGAAACAACAGAAGGTGCCATTGTGGCCCATGAAGTTTTGCATTCTATCAAAACCTTTGCCATACCATCGTTCATCATAAAATTGGACATGATGAAGGAATATGATAGGGTGTGCTGGGAATTCCTCATTCAAGTGCTCAAGAAGTTTGGGTTCTATAATAAATGGTGCAAGTGGGTCCTATCCTGTATTTCTGGAGCAAAATTCTCAATGCTTATTAATGGATCTCTAGTGGGTTTTTTTGGATCTTCCCAAGGAGTGAGACAAGGGGATCCATTGTCCCCTGTGCTCTTCATTCTTATGGCAGAAGCTCTTAGCAGATCAATCCAAAAAGCTCATCTTCAGGGTTTGTGGCAAGGGGTTGCAATTCCTAACACCAATATCTCAGCCACCCATTCATTGTTTGCAGATGATGCATTGCTGATTGGGAAGGCATCTTTGGTAGAAGCAAATCATATCAAATTGTTGCTGGAAAAGTATTTCATGGCATTGGGTCAGAAAATTAATGCTACCAAGTCAAAGGTATATATTTTCAACACCAAAGCAATGATAGCAAATAAGTTGACTTCAATTTTAGGATTTCAAAGTGCGGAGCTTCCTTGTTCATATCTGGGCATACTTTTCTTTATGGGTTCTAATAAGTCTGTGTTTTGGAATAAGATCTTAGATATAATAAGAGCGAGAGTTCTTGCTTGGAAAGCAAGATGGATTACACTATATGGTAGAATTCTGCTTATTAAATCTATTCTAGCTTCTATCCCAAACTATTTTTTGTCAGTTTTGCAAGCTCCAAAAAATATAATTCATCAAATTGAGAAACTTATAAGAGAGTTCCTGTGGAAAGGAAACCTTGATGATAAAAAGAAGCTTCCCTTTGTCTCTTTGGAAAGCATGTGCTCTGATAATTCAAGTGGTGGAGTAGGCCTACATAACTTGTCTGTAAGGAATATGGCTTTAGGAGCTAAGCTGGTTTGGAAAATGTATGCTAGGCCGGAGCTTAAATGGTGTGAGCTAATGTAGAGAAAATATCTGGACAATGAAAATCCATCTAGGATATTTACAATTTCAAATCCTACAAGAGGTTCTATTATGTGGAGCTTCATTCTAGCTTGTTGAGATGTTATTAGGCCCTTTCTCTCATGGGAAGTTCATAGTGGAGATTGATTTTTATTTTGGAAAGATTCTTGGAATGACCTACCACCACTTACCTCAAATCAGGATATGCAGTTAGCTGAAAATGTTCTTTCTCCAACTTGGGGAGAGTTTTTAAAAGACTATGTTGCTTCTTCTGATCCATTAACATGCCTAGTTGAATGGAAGGATTTAACAAACACCTCTTTATTGGATTCTCAAAAACAAGCTTTAACAGATAGTCTGAAGAACAAAGATGTGTACCTTTCTTATTCCCCGGACAAATTGTTGTGGGCACCATCTAAGAATGGTCTATATATAGTTAATCAAGGGTATAATTCAATTATTGCTTAGGTATCTTAGTTTCAATCTCATAGAGCCTTTTCCTTTTGTTGGAATCCAACTCAATTGCCAAAGGTGGGTAGCTTTGCTTGGCTAGCTTTGAAGAAAAGGATTCTTACAAGCGATCGATTGGAGAAATTTTGAATAGTAAGAGCCTTCAAATGTGTCTTATGTAAAGAGAAAGATGAAACAATTGATCATCATTTATTTGTTTCTTGTCCAGTCACTTATGAGGTATGGACCTTTATTATGAGGAAATTAAATGTTTTCTTTCTGTTGCCTAGTTCTCTTTGGGACATATTTACCAGTTGGCCAATTCTCCATAAATCAACATTGTTTGCTTGCATTTGGTTAGTTACTCCAGCTTTGGTAATTTGGTCAATTTGGCTAGAAAGAACACAGATGTATTTTCAACAGCTAGACTATTTCAGTTCATAGAATCAAAGAGAAGCTAGAAAAGTCAATTTCTGAAGTTTGTAATTCTTATGTTAGAAATTATAAATCAATATCTGCACTATATACCAACTGGGATAATGTCATTCTAAATCATTGGAAACTCATTGCCTTGCCACCTCAAGGGGTTCCCCGACCAAATTCGGTTAAAATGGGCAAAAGCAAAGTGAAATGGATTCCACCAAGCTCAAATTTTTACAAGCTCAGCTTTGATGGAGCCTCATGTGGAAATCTTGGTGTTTCTAGGGCTGGATACTGTATTCGAGATTCGAATGGATCTTTGTTAGCAGCCAAAGCAACATATACTTAAATTCTTGTACTAATAACATGGTAGAAGCTCAAGCACTGTCAGCAGGTGTCTCTTTGGAAAAGGATTTCAAAATCAATAAATTGCATGTGGAGGGTGATTCTCTCCTCATAATCAATGCATGTAAAACAAAGAGTATTTGTAATTGGAAAATAAGGTATAAATTCTTAAGAAAATATGGGATATATTAGCAACCTTTGGAGACATCCGCCTCTCCCACATATTTCGAGAGGGAAATAAGATAGCAGATGGTTTGTAAAACCTGGCTTGTGATCAACAAAAGTCAATTACTATAAAAAATGATGAGGATTTATCTAAGTTTCCACATATTCAATGCAAACTATTGGCGGACTGTCCTTTGGCCTAAATATCATGATTGCACAATGGAAAGGAATAATTGTTTTCAATTTATAATTCCTTCATTTAAGCATATTTAAAGTCTATTTAAAATATAAAGGCGGGTGATTTTGTTGACTAAGAAGGCCAATTGTAAGAGGTGTTAGGCATGTATGAGTCATTGTCCACTTAGGAAAATTCAGTTTTGATATGGCAATTTTGTCCATGTGTGTTTGAGTGTGTAACTTTTGTTGAAAGAATGTGCATTGATACAGATGGAAATAATCATGAGATAGTGAGGTAGGCTCTACAAACCGAGGTGTCTTGAGATGTCTTATCACCTCTGCTGTATCTCCACGATCTCCAAATTGGCTACTAAGCGTATTGCATAATGATGTTTTACTTTTAATACTCCCAGGTTGGGTTAATTAGTCACATGGAGGAGGAGCTTTGAGCTAGCCACGATCTACCTTGAATTACCTCAGCTTGGAAACCTGTTCATCGCTCCATGTTTCTTTTAAACTAAGATTTAATTCTGTAGTACCTTATATTCCTTTCATTGTATGGTTTATTAATGAGCTGTGTACAAGAGATTGACTTGCATGATTCAACATGCTTCTCTAGTGTCTATTAATTTATGGAATTTTTTTTTCCATGATTAACATATTCCTTTTGGTTTTAAAAGGTGATGATAAATGTTTTATTTCATCCATAAAAGTTAAAGGCCGTGGGAGAGCGACGGTTAGCAAGTGTTGTGTTTTGAATTCTGGCAAAATGTTGTCTCGAGCATGGAATTTCAGAGTTTGTTGTCTAGTGAAGCCGAGAGAGCATCCTTTCGAGGATAATATTTCCCATGAAAATCTAGTGATGATCTTCCAAGTTGAGTGTCCTAGGGTCGAGGAATCAATTTTCTCTGTGCTTGGCTTTGAATAGAGCTCATCATTTAATTTTCCCTTCCCACGTTCTTTCTGTGTTCCTATCTAATATTCTGGATCTTCTCCAGTCACTAGTTGAGTTGGAAGTAATTGTTGATAAGTTTTTCAAGCCTCAAATTCTTGATGCTGATGCTTTATTGCAAGTTGTTCAAGGTTATAATTTCTTTGTTGGTGATGTGTATTTGGGTGGCTTATTTCCTAGAGAATATGTGAAGTCTAGGATGGGTTTTAATGAAGTTTTTAAGGCCATAAGATTAGCTTTGTAGTTAAGAAATGATGAGTTCCTTTTGAAGGAATTAAGGAGAAATTCCAAACGTATGTGTGTCACAATGAGTTTTGACATCAAGGAGAAATATTACGCCATATCTTTTCTTTGTGAACATAAACCTCACCCATCTCCAAATCTAGGTTTTGTTGGTTTTGAGGAAGGTGCTCCAGTGTCTGCATCAAGAAATGAAGAGTTTGAGCCGTTAACAGTTGGAATTGGTGCTCTAGAGGAAAACGGTGCTAGTTCTTTAGTTGGACTTCATTCTGCAAAGGGTAATGGTGCTGGTTCTTCAGTCAGGCTTCACTCTGTAAAGGGTAATGTTGCTGGTTTTTTAGTTGATCATCAATTAGCAGAGATAAATGTTATTGGGTATTCTGTTAGTTATTTGGCAAGGGAAAAGATTCTCCAAGTTCAGAATAATGGAAAAGAACCCCAGTTTGGTTACAATTTCTTCACTCAGGAAAGGCGCTTACAAGATATTTTAGAGGGACAAGATGAAAATTTAGTTCATGATGAAGATTGCATGGAGGAGTAAACGTTTGGTTTTTTTGCATTTTGCTAGCTATGTTAAGATGTGTATTTTGTTACTCTAACTTTGTAGTACTCTGAAGGGACAGTAGTATTATGCTGGGTAAATAGGCTGCAATGTATCTGGTAATATTGTACTTCGTAGAAGGGGCTAGTAGTATTTTGCTGCAATGAATGTTATTAAGTAGTCTATAGAAGGGGCTAGTAATATCTTGCTGCAGTGTTTTTCTGTTTAGTAGTTGGTTTAGGATGCTGGTCGATGGATAGGATGGAATGTTTTGGATTGTTCTGGTAATCTAGACATTTTGGTGATATATACTTCTTTCTTATAAATATAATATATTATATATAGGCCTTTGCGCCTTATCAAAAACAAAAAAAAAGAATACAAATGTCTAGGTATCTATCCTTATACTACTATAAATGTTGATGTAATGTTCTCTATAATCAAAATAATAAGAAAATGGGTGTTACTATTATTTAAATAAGTGAAAAAAGAATTATAAAAAGCTTATTATTGAAAGTTTTTCTTGAGAGAGTGAGAGTAAGAGAGGTTAGCTTGGATTGGTGAGTTGAAGCATAAGTCCCACTTTTGGGACATCTTGTTTTTTTCTCAATCTTTGGAACTGCTGGATGTTGAGCAGGCTGATCCCAAGATTGACAGGCTTAACTTTGCGTCGAATGGAGATTCTTATGAGTCTCCAAGCGCGCCTCCGTTCAAAACAGTTATTCATAAACATTACTCAGTCTAAGTAGATAGTTCCTATGAAAATTTTGTATAGTAAATAGCAGTAATCTTATAATTCATTTTTATGCAGCACTGGGATGATTTCTATGGATTAAGTTACCCTCTGTGTGATGATACTTCACCATCTTTCGGTACTGTTGATTGTGCTTAAGATATATATTGTTATTGCCATGTATTTTGTGAGAAATGATTTGACAAATTCATCTTTCTAAAGATATAAATAATTTGTTGTTTTTGGCGACTGTCAAGGGACTTTTCCGAATAATAAATAACTCAGTTTGACAATCCATCAAGTGATCCTTAAAAATGTCAAATCTCTCTTATCATTTGTTTTCTGGCCTCCCTGTTGGCTGGTCATAATAATTTAAAAAAGACAGAAAATCATAATGATTTATTTTGTTTGAGATCTTGTACATACAGGCCTTAAATCTAGAGACAAACGGCTGTCAACAGTAGAATTTCACTTTGAAGGGATTTTTATGCCTTGAATTATAAGAATTTTTTATCTATGCCAAGATTTTGTACATGTCAGATCAGATAACGAAAATTTAACCATGGGGAGTTGCAGCATTTGTAGATTTTATTTTCTTTGAGTATTTTGAGTTGCAATTTGCATAATGCCGTATATACTTTTATCTAATTTGGACGGGTTAAAAATTGAACAATTATTTTCTTCTTTAAAATCGATGGATTGTTTAAGATTTAATAACGGGTAATAATTGTATTTTTACCTGATATAAATTAGATTTGAGTTTCAGTCACTATTTTTTGCTTACATTTTACAATTGAGTTAGGGGAGAGGGGCCCATAGTGGAGCACTCTAATTTCACGTTTCTCAAAATTCTATGTGGAAATTTCAAATCACTCCCAATTTTGTACAATAGTTTATTTGGCAACTCACATGCTTCTATATTTTGTTTTAGGGCCACATCATCAAATATGATGCCACATCAGCATGCTTTTTGTTGAGGTATCCAAAAAGGCCCAAAAAATAGTGAGACCAATAGAGGTGCACTAAGTCATGTTTTATTGGTTCGGCCTCTCAATCTTTGGAACTGCTGGATGTTGAGCAGGCTGATCCCAACAACACTGTGGTTGGTGGGGAGGAGCTCTGTGTGCTGAAGGAAAGATTGGAGAAATTGCACAAAAAATTCTGTGGGCTAACCCACTTCATGGTTAAACTTGTTCATTGTGTCATGAGTACCCTGTCGGCGGTTATGAAGGATAAGATGGACATGAAAAAGATTGAAGACCATCAGGAATGGGTCGAAGATGATGTTTTCCATCTCTTATCTAAGAACTAGGAAGGTGCAAGGTAGTCTGTTGCTAGTCCACTATTTCTTTGTCTACTATTCATTCGATGTGTCTATTTTTTGACTTTGTGTTTTTTGATGCTTTTTTGATCTTGAACTCTACTGGCCCTTGTGGCTCTATGTGAAGGGTACAACACCCTGAAAATGCTACTTACTTAATCAAAAACATTCCAAGACATCTTAGAATATTCAACATCATCATAATATTTGCCACTACTATTACAACCACCTGAAACTTGAGAACACCTTCATTCTATGCAACCAAACACATTGGCACAAGAATCCAACACACCAAACAACCTTTTGGAACACCTCAAATCCTAAAACTTCAAGGAAAGGTAGATATAGACAATATAAGAATGTTTCCAGATCTGCAAGACAAGAACCTTCACTTTGGAGAAATGCGGAGCAATCTCATTTCTCCCAGTCACCATGTTTCACCAGACAAACATACTATCAAACCCAACTTCCACTGCATAGTGATCCAAAACCTGAAACTATGGATATAGAACCTTTGAACACCTCTAATCATCATATCCAAACCACACAGGCATATCTTCAACCATGAAGAAATTCAAAGCATAACATTGAACACCACTCTATCACACTGAACTCTCTTTTATTCAAATTTTCTCAAAAGCACTTGGAAACCAAGTGAACCAACTACATCAATAACACTAGTAACATCTCTACAACACATTTGCAACATCTACAACACCTCTCATCAACTATAGCACATCCAACTATCTCTCCAAATACAACTACAACTATACTGAATTTGGACATCAATGACAACACCAACAACATTGTGTTGACACCAATACCGACAAATCTAGGATTCCAACAACACCAATGCTAGGGGTTGACATCATCAAGACTAGTAGTGTTGCAAAATTCTCTTCATAAGCAGTTGAAATCAATGACAACACCCAAACAACTCACAAAAAACTCAAGCTTCCAATAACCCCCCTTTGTCATTGATGACAACACTAGATTTTCTAAAAAAACCATCAACAACAAAATAAAACAACAACAATTATACAAGCAACACTTCCCTTGACTGGGGAAACTCTCGCTCTTCATATTCTAATTCTCTTTCTCCTACACACTGTCTCCCCCTGTGGTCTTCAGACCATATTCTCTTATGCACTATGGTTTTTCAGCCAACTCTCTCCCCCTTTAACATCAATGGTAAAGGGCCATAGACTTATCCAACTCTTTTTTATGTATTGAACTCTTTTTCTCCCCCCCTTTGAAAACATTCAAAGGGAAACACTTGCACATCATGTGCTTAGTATTTTTCTTTTAGAACTATTTTCCCTTTTGACATCTGTTGCACTCTCTCTTTACTGCACTTACTTTTTTGCACTCTCCCCCTTAGGGACACAAAATATGCTCCATCCGACTTCACCAACCAGTAACCACTATTACCTACTCCCCTTGAGAGGTAGCCTTCATCAATCTGAAAAAAATAAATAAATCTTGAATTGTTCCACCAAAATGATGCACACGCTTATGCATCTAGTTGAAAGGATGGAAAATAACCCCTAACTTCTACCAAAGATACTCAAAAGTATCTTTAGGAAGAGCCTTCATGAGAATATCTACAACTTGATCCTTTGTAGGCACATACTCTAGCTTCACCTCATTTTTGCAACCTTCTCTCTTATAAATTTGTACTAGATTGAGATATACTTTGTTCTTGAATGCATCGCCAAATTGTTTGATATATTGATTGCACTTGTATTGTCACATAGGATAGAAATAGGTTTAAGATATGATATTTTGATATCCTTAAATGTATGCTTCATCTACAACACTTGTGTACAACATTCAATGTTGCTGTAATGTACTTTGCCTCTGTAGTAGATAATGACACCGAGTCTCACTTCTTACTCAACCATGAAACCAATCTGCTTCCAAGAAAGAAAGCACCTCTACTTGTAACTCTTCTGTCATCCACATAGTCTGCCTGATTTGCATCAATATAAGCACTTAAGGAGAAATTAGTATCCTTTGGATACCATAGTCCATAGTCCGGAGTTCCCTACAAATATCTGAACAGGTCCTCTTTACTATTGCCACATGAGATTCTCTAGGATCTTCTTGAAATTTGGCACAAGACAAATTGCATGCATGATATCTGGTCTAGTAGTTAGATATAGTAGTCCACCAATCATTGATCTGTACTTTCTTTTATCAGTCTTAGGAGATTTCTCATTCTTGCTCAACTTGTAACCAATAACCATAGGAGTAAGTACCAATTTAGAGTCTTCCATTGTAAACTTCTTCAACATTCCCTTGACATACTTTGATTGTGAAATGAATATTCATTTTTTAGTCTCATTGATTTGTAGCACAAGGAAGAAATTCATCTCCCTTAACATAGACATTTCCAATTCATTATGCATCTCTTTTAAAAAATTACTGCATATTATCTCATTTCCTCCAAATATTATATCATCAACATACACAACCACAATCAAAATTTGATCCTTCTCAACTTTAAAATAAAGATTTCTATCTACGGTACCTTTATTGAATCCTTGCTGCAACAAATATCTATACAGTCTTGCATACCAAGCTCTAAGAGCTTGGTTGAGACCATACAATACCTTCTTCAATTTTCAAACCATATTAGGATTAACTAATAATTGAAATCCTTTTGGTTGTTCAATGCATACCTCTTCTTCCAACTCACCATTCAAGAATGTTGACTTCACATCCATTTGATAAAATTTGAAGTCCATATGTGTTGCAAAGGCCAAAAACATCCTAATGACCTCCATTATTTCCATTGAAGAAAATGTCTCCTCAAAATCTACTCCTTCCACTTGTGAGTAGCCCTTACACACAAGTCTAGCCTTACTTTTGAAAACTTCCCCATTCTCATTCAACTTGTTCTGGAATACCCCTTCAGTTCCTATCCCATTCTTGTTTGTTGGTCTTGAGACTAATTCCCAAGTCTGATTCTTCTCAATCTTCATCAATTATTCTTACATAGCTTTGGTCCAATTCTCATCCTTACATGCTTCAGTCACTATCTTAGGTTCTACTTTGGAAAGTAGACATGAATTTACATATTCTTCTATCGTCACAACTTTGCTTCTTGTCAACATGCCTCTGCTCTTCTCACTAATGATTTGATCTTCAAAATGATTCTTCTACAAATACTTAGGAGTCTTAGGAATATTTTTCAGAGCTTCTTCCTCTTCAACCTACATCTCCTTTTCCTTTTCTTCTTATTTTCCCTCTTCTCTGCAAGAAGACTCATCATATTCATATCCTTCTATCAATACTAAGATTTTATATGGTTCTTCATCCACGTTGACACTTGCAATTTCTACTATCTTCTTCAGCATCTTGTTGTAGCACTAGTAAGCCTCGCTTCTTGTAGAATACCCAAGGAATATTCCTTCATCTGATCTTTCATCAAACTTTCCCAAGTTTTCTTCATCTCTTCTAATATAAAATTTCCTTCCAAACACTATGAAACATTTTATAGTATGAGTTCTTCCATACCACAGTTCATAAGGAGTCTTTGAAATTTTTACTCTTGCTTGTACTTTGTTGAGTATGCATACCACAGTGTGAATAGATTCTCTCCAATAGACATCCAATAGATTTTCTTAATTCACTATTGTCCTTGCTTCTCCTTAAACTATCCTATTCTTTCTCTCCACCACTCCATTCTATCAAGGAGTTCTAGGAGTTGACAAATGCCTCTTTTTTCCATTATCTTCACAAAAAAATTTAACTCATTGGAGGTGAACTCTCCACCTCTGTCAAACCTTAAGCACTTTATTTTCATATCCATTTAAATTCTTTAAACTTGTCTAGAGCTTATGATTTTTCTCTAAGAAAGGTTACCCAAGTCATTCTAGAGTAATCATCAATCAACAACATAAATTACCTATCACCTTGAAAGCTTCCTATTCTTGTAGGTCCACATAGGTTTGTATGCACCAACTACAAAGGTCTTGCGGTAGAATATTATTTGATATTAAACCTCTTTCTTGTTTTCTTCCCAACTTGACATTCCTTGCAAACTGCATTGATAGGCTTTGTAATCCTTAGCAAATATCTCACAGCTTGAGTAGAGCTGATCCTCACTAGATTGTCAAAATTGATGTGACACATTCTTCTATGTCATAGCCAACTTTCATTGATTTGAGTCATAAAGCACTTATCGTTAGCACCTTTGAGCTGATAAACATTCCCATATGTCCTTATTTCTACAACAACCATATTTCTAAAGATTCCTTTTCTAATTTCATAACCACCATCCTAAAATACAAGATTATATTCTTTTCTACACATTTGTCCTACACTCAATAGATTATGACGGAGACCCTTGACATAAAGAACATCATCTGTATTATTCTTTCCATCAAAACTAATTGAGCCTTTTCCACATATCTTAGTAGATGTATCATCACTAAACTTAACAAGACCACTTTCAAACTTATCAAGTTTAACAAACTTACTCTTATAGCCTGTTGTATGATTTGAGCATCCATTGTCAATTATCTAATGATTTTTCTCCTCTCTAGCATGAAAAGCAGTCACTATAGTCCCTTCGACATTGTGAACTGTTTCCAAAGCAATTTCCTTCATACATCTTTCAGAACCAATAGAATTATTTCCAAAATTCAGAGCCATGAACAAGCATTCATCATTTTCATCATCCAGGTAGTCATATTCATCATCAGATATTTTAGCATCTTCTTTAACATAATAAATTCCATGGACATATTTACCTGTATTATCCTTATATTTTTCATTTGAAACTTTGGCTAGACATCTTGAAGCATAATGACCCATCTTTCCACAGTTGAAATATTTGAAAGGTAACTTACTTTTTATTTACTAGTCCCTTTTTTCAATCTCATAACAAAATTTTCTTCTCTCATCAAGATCATCTGGATCTAATCCATCATCCTTCTTTGTTTTGCTAGCTTTAAAAGCAATCTCTTTTCTTGAATCATTTTGACCAAACTATCTCAATTCAAAAGTAGTTAAAACACTAAACAAATGATCTCTAGAATAATGATATAAATTCTAAACTTCCTCAATAGTAGAAATTTATGACTATAAAATTTAGGAAGAGTTCTTAATACCTTCTTTACCATCTCATCTCTTGGTAGTTTTTCACCAATGCCATTGATAGAATTGACAACTTCATCCACTCTATGCATGTGGCCTGCAATATCTTCACCCTCTAACATCCTAAGGGTTTCAAACTTGGTCTTCAAATTCTACATTTTTTCTTGTTTGACCTTATCATCTCCTTCATAGACACTTTCCAGCTTCTTCCAAATTTCTTTAGAAGATTTGTAGCTCATAACCTTCACAAGTTCTGAATCAACAAGACCACTAAAAAGAGAATTCCTTGCTTTTCCATTGTTCTCATATGCCTTGATCTCATCATAAGTTGAAATTTCATTAGTAGGAATGGTATATCTATATTCAATTGAATTCCAAACTCCTAACCTTAAGGAAATAAGGAAACCTTCCATCCTAGTTTTCCAAAATACATAATTCGTCCCATCAAACAAGGGACCCTCCTTCCTATGCACCAGCTAGATATACCTCAAGCGGTTAAGCTTCTTGCAAGGAACTTTGCTCTGATACCAATTGTTAGATGCACAAGAAAACTGAGAGGGGGGGTGAATGAGTTGTACACTTTAAACATTTAATCCCTCAATATATTTTCAAACACTTACCAACCATTAAACCCTTATTATAATTTAATAAAATGTAAACATGAGAAATAGTAATGCAAACACATCAAACACATAGGAACACCATATTTACATGGAAAGAAAAAGAAGGAAAAAACCACGGTGAGGATTAGCTCACAATATAAAGCAATAGCAATACCAGATGCAATATGCTCATTGTTGGAGGGCTCACTACCCAAAAGAAAGAAGGGCTCACTGTCAAGAAGAAAGAAGATAGAAGATGGGGTGACTCACTGCCAATTTGAACTACTAACAATGCATCTCTCTTACACCAAAGGTGAAATTCCACTGAACCACAAACAACTCATTCAATAGACTAAAATGTAGACCCCTTTTGCTCACTCCATTTGGGAGTCAGACATTAAAGCTCACACTCAAATCACCACACTTGATCACTTTTGCATCTTTCACTTCACACACACTCTTTGGTTAATCCATAGAACAATTTGCTTTATATTTATACCATGTGCGACCTAAAACAATCTCAATTAGGTTGGCCTTAAGGAAACATATGCACCTTAATCATGTAACATCAAATACGTCAACACCAAACACTTCCACAATATAAAGAAGTGAAGGTAGAACATGCCACAACTTAGCTGGGACCCAAATATGCATTGGCACACTTCTCAACACTTCCAAAAATAACAATCATCCACTGCAATTAGTGCTAGCATGTTAGGTCGATTATTTATCTACACTAACACTAACAAGCAACCACAAACACACCTCTCCAAGTCTAGAAAAATCTCGCGGGCCACACAACAACATTCTAAGACATCTCAAAATATTCCACATCATCAGAATATTCACCACTACTATTGTAACCGCTTGAAACTTAAGAACACCTTCATTATGTGCAATCAGACACACTTGCACAAAAATATTACACACCAAACAAACTTGTGGAACACCTCAGAGCCTGGAACTTCAAGGAAAGGTAGATAGAGACAATATAAGCATGTTCCTAGATCCAAAAGACAAGAACCTTCACTGCAGAGAAATGCAGAGCAATCTCATTTCTCCTAGACACCATGTTTCACCAGACAGACATACTGTCAAACAAAACTTCCATTGCAAATTGATCCAGAACCTAAAACTATGGATATAGAACCTATGAAACCTCTAATAATCATATCCAAACCACATAAGAATATCTTCAACCATGAAGGAATGTGGAGTAGAACACTAAACACCACTTTGTCACACTAAACTCTCTTTTATTCAAATTTTTCTCAAAGGCACTTGGAAACCAAGTGAAACTACTGCATTAGAAACACTACTAACATCTCTACAACACATCTGTAGCATCTGCAACACCTCTCATCAACTATATAACATCCAAATTTTTCTCTAAACATAACTTCTGCAACTATATTGAAGTAGAACATCAATGACAACACTAGCAACATTGTGTTGACATCAATACCAACAACTCCAGGCTTCCAACAACTCTAATGCCAAGGGTTGACATCATCAATACCGATATCATTCTAAAACTCTCTTCATAAGGGGTTGATATCAATGACAACACCTAAACAACTCACAAACAACTCAAGCTTCCAACATTGTGTAATGGGCTAGATAAGAAAGATCAAGAGGCTAAATTAGGTGGTCATACTTATGCAATTATATTGTTAAATATAATTAAAAATTTAGGACGACTATGTCACATGAAAAGGGATATTTTAAGCATACTATAAATATATCTACCCTTCAAATGGATGACAAAGTCATCTTGATGACTATTCGAGGTGATTTATATCTCTTTTATCAACCTTCATATATTGCCTGTTCATTAATTTTGTTCTAAGGAAAAGTAGTTTCTATCATCTATAAAATTAAGAGTAATTCTCATGATCTATCTCTCTTTATTGTCATAACATTACAATGTTCTATAAAAATGAGAGTAGGCCACCTCATCTAATTATATTTGTTGTTATAAATAGTTACACAAGAGCCACAACTAATTCAAGTCATTCCTATCACTCACGATAAATAATTATAAATCATGGAAATGACTTAGTCGTTGATATGAAATGGCTTCTAGTTAGGGTTTTTTTCGTGGAAGGGTTTTATATGAGTAGAATATATATGCAGTTTATGTTTTTATAGTTTTGTGCCATTCTTTGTAATATGAGGCATTTTGTTAAGGCCTCCATGAAAATAGTATATAGCTAACTGCTATACTATAACTATGTAATTTCATATTTTTAATAATATTTTAGGAATAATGCCTTTTATCAGATACAAAAAATCCCACTAAAAATATTTTGAGCATTGAAAATCCAAAAGCATAGGGTCTAACAATCACTAGAGAAACCATTGAAATTGGAAACACAAACCATTCAGGTGTTACCTTCATATGAGTCATGATTTTGAGATTGTTAGTTCAACGAAATTCCCTTGCATTCTCATTCAAATATATCACTCATAAAAAAATATATCTATATATAATCCTAGAAAAGTAAGAGGAAGACCATCTCAAAAAATGTCCAAAAAATTCATATAAATATTATTGCTTCTCCATATATGATATTTTTTTGATATATACTCATCTCAATAACTAATATTAAATTATTACTTTAATAATATTACTTGGTTTAGGTCCAGGAATCATCTGAAAATGGGAAACCCAAGAATCTAGGCCATAGCCTCAACCACAACAAGAAGTCACAAAACTTAGCAACCCAAAACCACATATATTACATAGTATCTAACATAATCTTAATAATACTAAAAACAAAGAGAGGTTGGGCAGATTACACATGCCTCGCTACACATTCAAGCAAACAATCATATTTAATATATTTTTCAACTACCACATTTTGACCCTAGCCATTCATCTCCACATCATCTTCCTCATCATCATCCACATCATAAATGTTAGAGAATAAAGGAACTACCTACTTTGGAAGAGAGACCTGCAATTTCTTGGCTAAAACCTCTACCACCAATTGAATACAAACATGTAACCTCTTTATAGTGTGTAAATATTCTAAAAACAATCAACATGTACCTTGGCCTAATGCACCACATCACCAATTTCATCATGAAGTAGATAAGAACTAGTTGCCATAGAAAGCATGGATGCACTTGAGAGAGACTAAGCCACATTAATTGTATTCTATTTGCCCCTTTTCTAGCTTGGGTCCAACAACAACTTGGCCATCATTGAACAAATACACACCCCAAGAGGACCATCCATTACTTTTGGCAACTCCCAAATCCTCACCATCCATTGCTTGAGCGTAGGGTCATTTTTTGTTTTCAAATGTCATGAGGTCAACCATCCCCTCCTCTCTAGAAACCATACATTTTTTCCGCTTCAAAGAAGCCTTTTCCACCTTCTCCTTCCCATTCTTGCCACCAACCAGGATGGCAAGCACCAATTGCAAAATCCATGAATTGTCATCACACCTTAGCAAACAGAGTGAGAACACAATGAATATTGAATGAATTGTAAAAATCACAAACCCAAACATAATACTTATGCTTGCCATCCATCACTACTAATTATTACACCACACCTTGCTACCTCATATAATATATTCTGCCTGCCCTCAATTGGTCCCATTATCTGAATGAAAAAAATATTATATTAAGTAAAACAAAATAACCTTTAATATGTAAAATTTCATAAAATAATGATAATATAATTTAATGAATCAAATAGTTTAGTTTATAAATTAATAAATATAAAGATATTCATTAAACCTTTGAATCTAATTGCTAATTTATTCATATATATATATAATTTTATATTATCTAGAATTCTTTTTGTTTCATATATTAAAACACGAATCCATGTTAATATTTTTTTTTGTCAAAGACCAAAGAATTCATTCCACCAAAATCAACCAAAATACAATCCTAACCTCATTTTCAGCCTGCAACTACTCTGTACGTCAATGATGTCAACAAAATAACATAAAACCCTTGAAGAAACATAAATGCTCTGCTTATTTGCAAAGAGTAAAAATACAAAAGCAATCCACTAAAACACAAGAAACTACATGTAAATTGAACATGCTTATGATGCTGCTGAGATTTCTGGATTTAAACTGTGTATTATTTTTTTGACCATCAACGTTTCGGATCAAACTCCATGATCCATCATCAAGATACAAAAATAGATAGAGAGAAGAGTGACAGCAGAAGAACGCAAAAACTCTTGCTCTAAATCAAATAAAGCCAGAAAAGGATGAATTCAATAATTTGAGAAAAGAGGCAAGCTCGTATCTAGATCCTCTCCATCACATAAACTATAGGCTATTGATCTTGACCTTGGCGAAGTATCAGACAATCTTAACTGCACCCGCCTCATAAATCTCATTTTCATTCTCATACGCATCTTCATTATGAATCTGCTAAACACAGATCGACACACTTTTATGCCCACTCTGCGCAATCTTATCTTCAGAACTGACTTGGGTTTTGGCCGATCTGCCCGCTTCAAGATTTTCTCAATCTGTATCTGGGCAATTCGGCGCCGCCTTTCTTCATCTGTCTCTTCACACATGTTCATATTTCTATATAAAGCTTTCCTCCCCTTGGATCTCAAGCTTCTCACCAATCCTCTCAACCCCATTTTCTTTATCTTCAAACCCAATTCAGTCTAGAATAGCAAATTATGACTGCACTATCTTTAATGCAGGTCCAAATGCTTTCTGCTATTATGGGCTTTGATGAATCCAATTGTTATGGGCATTCCAGATTGCAAGAATAATAATGATAACGAAATGGAAATGGAATCCCAGAGGAAGACAACTATGGCCGGACTTATTGGAGTAAGGCGTCTGAGATTTCTAGTTAAACCTTGTTTTCCTCGGGAGGTTCCATCAGCTCTTTGTATAAGTTGATTGTTTATTGTTTGTTTAATAACCACTTTCAAATTTTTAAGGAATAATTGGTCTAATGGCTTTTTGTTTTGTTTTTGTTTATTTCAAGAAGTGTAAGTTTTAATTTTTCTTTGGACAAAATTTCAAAGTAAAATTTTGAGGGAAATGTAATAAAGGGGAAAGGAGATGTGTGGAATTGTTTGACGTATTTTTTATTATGTAATGTCTATATAATTTTAGGTTTGATAGTGCTTCACCTCTTTGAGCATCATCTAGATGTAATGAGTGTTAAGTGGATCATTACTTATCATGAGAGATTGGGTTCTTGTGAACCACTACTTGTGAAACATGGGTCAATGAGTTCGACGTGTAAAACTACAAGATTGAATCCTGATAACAATATCACAATTTTAAGTTTTTTCATTTTTTGAAACTTATTTTCAATCCCTAATAGTAACACTCCGCCATTATAAAAGAAGATTTCAAATTATTTTTAAATATGTTTAAATTATAAACATGAAACTAAAATTTATACAATATACACAAATAATTGTATAAAACCATATTACAAGTGTCTACCACTTACTAAAGCTTACCTTAGTTTCATCTATTCATAGAATCTAGTACCTTAGAAACTATCTCTTCATACCCATTAAGAAATCACTCCAGGAAACTAATTATCTAAATAATTACTTGGGAAGCAATTGTGGATCTCACTTGAGAATATGTTTCGATTAGAAGATGTAAAAATAAATCCTCTAAGGTTAAAGTGAGTAATAATCAAACATTCAATTAATTAATTTAGTTATACAAATTCATTCAAAATAAGTATAAAATATTTATTCAAATAAATTTTAAATTTGATAAATAATGGTGGAGGTTCTTAATTGTGTGTGTGACATAAATGTTCTATTGCAATGTATGTTTCTGTGATCTAACTAAAACTTTTACCACTATATTGTGATAATTAAGCCCCGCTGAACTATAAAATGATCTTCACTCTATTAGGGTTTAGAACTGTACATAAATCCTTGATTTGGAAAATCATATCTTTGATTTTGTTGTAAAACCTTGAATTGAAATTTTCTAAAATTTGGAAATTGGTTTTCCTTTTGAATACTAAATAACATCTCTATTTTAATTTATAACTCATAATATATGATTAATCAAACTTGTCCCAATATATTTTTCTATTCTAAATACAGTTTATTTTACCCTGTATATGAACTACCAACTTTTAATGTGGCATTTTTTATACCTAAGTTTTTATTGACAATTCTTCTATCCACTAGACAATTTTATATCCAATTTTCTAAAAAATGTCTATTTTGAATAAATTTATAGTATCTTTAAAGGTTATTGAGATCCATGAAATACTAAACCCCTTACTTGATAAATGTTCCTCGTTTATTCTTGTAAGATAAAAATGTTAATGTCTAACTATAATTTTAATACAACCTACCATCCATGTGAAACACTCCCAATATCAAACCTTATACCTTAATTAATTTATCACCTTGGCCTCTTGATAGAAAGTGGTATAACATCATAGATTTTAATGATTATTATATACCATTTATGAAAAATTATGGTATAGTACATATTAGGTAGTGAATACCTCATGGATAAATCCTACTGGCAAGAGTGTGGAATCTATGTATTATCTTGATGGAGTTCAAAAACAACAATTCAATAATATATAAACAAGTTTGAAGACATGCCAAGTAGAATACAAATGCCTAAAATTTTTAAATACCTTGAATGAGATTTGAAATGGCGATCTCTCAGAAATCATGGCGCCCTAACGGGCAAAAATCTCACAACGGCTATGTCAGACTCACTGCTGATTTTCACAGTCGTCCTCAGTATGCTAGACCTGATCACCGCAGACGGTACGATTCTAGGCCTTGTGTGCATGGCAATCGTGCAAATGAGACTAAATCGCAATATGCAGCACACAAGAGACAGGCTATTAACCAAAAGGATATGAATAAAAAATCATAAGTCTGCAGAAAAGAGACCTATCAATGACTATCCAAGTCAAAACAGGTATCGAGAACCTCAAGAAAATAATCAGGTGTATTCGTGAAGGCCTCAACAAGAAGCCTTGCATAATAGCCGTGGAGTATGGGTTCCCAAAAGACCTCATAGGAATCTATTACGGGAAAAGCAAGAACCCTTTGGTTTATGGGAAGATGATAGAGGAGATCAAATGTACAATAGTAAAAACCCTAATGTGGGCAAGCAAGATCAAGATCGACTGTCAGGGCTCTGAAACTTTCATGAAAAATTTGGCACTCCCTTCAATCCAAGAACACAGAATCACTATTCAGTACTACAAGATGAAGCTCAAGGAAAGAATACTGGGATTAACCTTAAAGAAAAAGGCGAGCCGTTGGATCTTCAGAAGGGCGTAAGCCCTAATGAAATTGTTGCAAAGAGATTGGACAAGTCAGGAAAGGTGAGAAATCAAAAAGAATCTCATCATGCAGGAGCAAAAGAGGTCAATAAGGTCGTTGCAGAAGCCCCATTTTTACATACAAGATCAAAGAAAACTAGGAAGAAGAAGAAGAAACGGTCATCTCCCAAAGGGAAATCCCTGCAAGCACAGAATGGAAACAAAATGCAATGGAAGCCTGTCTTGAAGGGTACCCCGGAAAATCCCTTTTTCTGAAAATCAACTAGACCCACAAGTGTCAGATCTGCAACATCGAGCATTGATATGTAAGTTTTGGTGCAACATCGAGCATTGATATGTAAGTTTTGGTGCCTCAATCTTGATATTGATCTTCTTAAAGACTTAATTTATGAGGAATGGAAAGGAGCCATTAAAATATTCTACCTAGACCAGAAGCTTGGAATATTTCTAGTGCTTTTTGAATCTAAAGAGTATAGAGATGCAGTTTTTAAGGTGAAGTCACGGGTCTTTGAGGGTTCGGGTCTATTTATGTGGCTCTGGTATCCTAATTTTAGGGCTCAAGACTTTGTAATTAAATTCATCCCTTTCTAGATTCAATTGCCCTTTCCGCCTCTTGAATATAGGGAGCTTAGTCTAATTGAAATCTTTGCAAACCAAGTTGGAATATTCCTCAAGCATGACAGAATATCTTTTAAAGATCCATCAAAACCAGTCAGATTTTGTGCTTTATTGGACGCTTCAAAGAAATTCCCTGAGCAAATTCTTATTAAGTCTAAATATGGATTGTGGAATCAAGATATTCTCCTTGAAAATCCAGATAAGGTATGTTACAAATGCCATATAGAAGGTCATTTAGGGAAGTCCTGTTTAGAAGAAGATGGATTAGTGGTTGAGCTTCCGGTTAATTAGGACCAATTTACTTAGGATATCACTCAGAATAAGAAAGACAAATCTGTTCAAGTTCAGTCTTCTTCAGACATGCTTGTAACCAAGGGAAACTTACCTATAGTACCACAACGGTTAGCATCCAGTTTAGAAAAGAGAGTGAAGAGAGATGTTTCTCTACAATTAGCAAATATAAGATTAGGCAGTCAAATAACCATCACTCTGATCTTACCTAATTTTTTAAAGCACTGTCAATCAATTTCTTGCTTCTCCCCTGCATTCTCTTGTGCTACTGAACAACAAATGGATGCTATAGTTAAATCCATCATGTTTGGTAAAAGCCTGTTGCCTTCTAAGCAAACGAATCAGTTGTACAAATTTCTTTTCCAATCTCAAGATGTGCCACTAATAGGACCAATGATCTGTAATGCTGCTAAGGAAGAAGAGCCAACTTTGTACTCATTTGATAACTTATTTGATGAAGGTTGTTTGGAGGAATTGACTGATAAGATTATGGCTTCTGAGAGTACTAAAATGATTGAATGGATTGCTGATGAAATTCTTAAAGAAACTCATGGTGCTAAAAATGCATCCCCCCTTAGAGATTTGGATAGACTTGTTGATCTAGAAGAAGTTGAAGAAGGAGATATGTGTTTCTCACTGGACTCCTTTAATATGACTGCTCCTCAAAAAGATGTCAGAACGCAGGTGTTTCAAAGTGTCCAGACTAAGGTAATTAAGGAACAGTAGATTACACACAAGTTTCTGGTGAATGATGATCAATTAAAGCCTGAAGAGAAGAAAGAAGTATGTTTTGACTACTCTCAAATTTTGGGAATTTCTCAAACTCCTAGTGCCCAACTGCCCTCTTCCAAGACTCCACGTAAAAGGGGAAGAAAATATCGTATGACAAAATTAAAAAAAGAAATAGAAGTAGGTGTTTAGTCAACTCTGGACAACACAATGACAAGTTCTGCAAATAAACGTCTGAGGAGAGCATGTTGCTCTCCTCGATACCAATGAAGATCTTGTCATGGAATGTTAGGGGCATTAATGCCTTTGACAAGAGAGCTCTGATCAAGCAACAACTGGAAGCTTGTGGAGAAAAAATAATCATGTTACAAGAGACTAAAATTTTAGATCAAATTTATCAGTTGTCAGTGCAGAAATTGAGAAAATGGTAGTCTTTTCATACACCTACCCAAGGAGCTTCTAGGGGGCATGATTGTATTATGGGAGGCTAAACAACTTCAAATTGAGATTATAAATAGTGACAAGCACTGGTAGCTATTTAAAGTTTCATAGTTTGAATTTAACTTCTGGTTACTAAATGTTTATGCACCAACGGTCATGGTAGAAAAAAACATCTTTGGGGAGTGCTCACGACAATTTTGGATGGAATTAGAATGGACAAGGTAGTTGTTGTAGGGGATTTTAATGCTATAGCTAGTATGCAGGAGAAAAAAGGTGGTATTATTCCTCCTTAGAAAGTTATAGATGACTTTGTGACTTTCATTTTAACAATACTCTCACTAATATAGTACCTATAAAGGGTTAGTTTATGTGGATGAATAGGAGAAAGGGATTTCTATAGATAGCTAAGTGGTTAGATCATTTTCTTGCATCAACCAACTGGTATGGCAGTGGGAAAACATTGATGTCAGAAATTATGCTAGTATCCCACTTTGATCATTTTTCCATTTTTTTGTTTATAGAAACTTGGTCTCAAACTAAGAGTCACAAGTCATCTTTTAAGTTTGAAAGAATGTGGCTCCAACACCCCTAGTTTATGCCTTTACTAAATCAATGGTGGAATTTTGCTCCTTTTGTGGCAGGATCAAGGTGTTTCCAGTTAGCTCATAAACTAAAGTATGTTAAGAAGCAAATCAAAATCTAGAATATAAATGTTTTCAAAAATGTCTTTGAACAAAAGGAAAGGGTATTTAAGGAATTATCATATATAATTGATATAATCATCAATCAAGGCTTGGATGCTGATCTGTATGATAGACAAAAATCTTTACAAGAAGAATGGGTATAGTTAGTTTCCAGGGAGAAAGTGTATTGGAAGCAAAAGTTTTAGGAGCCATGGTTGAAGGAGGGTGACAGAAATACAAAGTTTTTTCATACTTCTGTGCAGGTAAAAAAGGCACATAGTTCTATCTTTAGAATTCAAGATGCAACATCAGGTCAAGAATTAGTGAAGAAGGAAGAAATTCAACAAGAAGCTATAAGGTTCTTTTCATCCCTTCTGTCAGCCCTAGAAAATAATTCTTTATCATCTAACATTGATACAAGTGACTTATTGGATGCTATATCATCTTTGGTTTCAAGGGAGGATAATGAAAATATTTTGAGACCTTTCACATTGGATGAAGTCCAAGGTGTAGTATTTTCTATGCAATCTGATAAAGTGTCTGGTCTGGATGGGTTTATAGCTTTGTTCTTTCAAAATTTTTGGGAGTTTCTTGAGGTTGATGTACTCCTTTCTTTGGAAGAGTGAAGGAGGACTGGGACAGTACTAAAACAATTTGATACTACTCACATTACTCTAATTCCGAAAGTATACAATCCAAAGTCATTTGCTGAGTTTAGGCCAATCTCCCTATCTAACACAGTGTATAAAATCTTCACTAAAGCTATTTATCTACAACTCCAACCTCTTATATCGAAACTTGTATCACCAAAAAAAGGTGCCTTTTTTTTCGGGAAGGGAAATGACAGAAAGTGCCATTGTGGCCCATGAAGTTTTGCATTCTATCAAAACTTCTGCCATACCATCGTTCATCATAAAACTGGAAATGATGAAGGCGTATGATAGGGTGTGCTAGAAATTCCTCATTCAAGTGCTCAAGAAGTTTGGGTTCAATAATAAATGGTGCAAGTGGGTCCTATCTTGTATTTTTGGAGCAAAATTCTCAGTGCTTATTAATGGATCTCCAGTGGGTTTTTTTGGAAGCAAAATTCTCAGTGCTTATTAATGGATCTCTAGTGGGTTTTTTTGGATCTTCCCAAGGAGGTAGACAAGGGGATCCATTTTACCCTGTGCTCTTCATTCTTATGGCAGAAGCTCTTAGCAGATCAATCCAAAAAGCTCATCTTCAGGGTTTGTGGCAAGGGGTTGCAATTCCTAACACCAATATCTTAGCCACCCATTCATTGTTTGTAGATGATGCATTACTGATTGGGAAGGAATCTTTGGTAGAAGCAAAGAACGTCAAATTGTTGCTGGAAAAGTATTTCATGGCATCAAGTTGGAAAATTAATGCTACCAAGTCAAAGGTATATATTTTCAACACCAAAGCAGCGATAGAAAATAAGTTGACTTCAATTTTAGGATTTCAAAGAGCGGAGCTTCCTTGTTCATATTTGGGCATACCTTTCTTTATGGGTTCCAATAAGTCTGTGTTTTGGAATAAGATCTTAGAAAGAATAAGAGTGAGAGTTCTTGCTTGGAAAGCGAGATGGATTACACTATCTAGTAGAATTCTACTTATTAAATCTATTCTAGCTTCTATCCCAAACTATTTTTTGTCAGTTTTGCAAGCTCCAAAAAATATAATTCATCAAATTGAGAGAATTATAAGAGAGTTCCTATGGAAAGGAAACCTTGATGATAAAAAGAAGCTTCCCTTAGTCTCTTTGGAAAGCATGTGCTCTGATAAGTCAAGTGGTGGAGTAGGCCTACATAACTTGTCTGCAAGGAATATGGCTTTAGGAGCTAAGCTGGTCTGGAAAATGTATGCTAGGCTAGAGCTTAAATGGTGTGAGCTAATGTAGAGTAAATATCTGGACAATGAAAATCCATCTAGGATATTTACAATTTCAAATCCTACAGGAGGTTCTATTATGTGGAACTTCTTTCTAGCTTGTCAAGATGTTATTAGGCCCTTTCTCTCATGGGAAGTTTATAGTGGGGATCAAGTTTTATTTTGGAAAGATTCTTGGAATGGCCTACCACCACTTACCTCAAATCAGGATATGCAGTTAGCTAAAAATGTTCTTTCTCCAACTTGGGGAGAGTTTTTAAAAGACTATGTTGCTTCTTCTGATCCATTAACAGGGCTAGTTAAATGGAAGGATTTAATAAACGCCTATTTATTAGATTCTCAAAAACAAGCTTTAATAGATAGTTTAAAGAACAAAGATGTGTACCTTTCTTATTCCTCGAACAAATTGTTGTGGGCACCATCTAAGAATGGTCTATATACAGTTATCAAGGGTATAATTCAATTATTACTCAGGCATCTCAGTTTCAATCTCTTAGAGCTTTTTCCTTTTGTTGGAATCCAACTCAGTTGCCAAAAGTGGGTAGCTTTGCTTGGCTGGCTTTGAAGAAAAGGATTCTTACAAGCGATCGATTGGAGAAATTTGGAATAGCAAGAGCCTTCAAATGTGTGTTATGTAAAGAGAAAGATGAAACAATTGATCATTTATTTATTTCTTGTCCAGTTGCTTATGAGGTATGGACCTTTATTATGAGGAAACTAAATGTTTTCTTTTCGTTGCCTAGTTCTCTTTGGGACATATTTACCAGTTGGCCAATTCTCCATAAATCTGCATTGTTTGCTTGCATCTGGTTAGTTACTCTAGCTTTGGTAATCTGGTCAATTTGGCTAGAAAGAAACAAATGTATTTTTAACAACCAGACTATTTAAGTTCAGAGAATCAAAGAGAAGCTAGAAAAGTTAATTTTTGAAGTTTGTAATTCTTATGTTAGAAATTATAAATCAATATTTGCACTATATACCAACAGGGATAACGTCATTCTAAATTATTAGAAACACATTGCCTTGACACTTCAAGGGGTTCCACAACCAAATTCAATTAAAATGGACAAAAGAAAAGTGAAATGGATTCCACCAAGATCAAATTTTTACAAGCTCAACTTTGATGGAGCCTCACGTGGAAATCCTGGTGTTTCTAGGGTTGGATGCTATATCTGAGATTCAAAGGGATCTTTGTTAGCAACCAAAGCAACATACTTAAGTTCTTGTACTAATAACATGGTAGAAGCTCAAGCACTGTTAGTAGGTGTCTTTTTGGAAAAGGATTTCAAAATCAATAAATTGCATGTGGATGGTGATTCTCTCCTCATAATCAATGCATGCAAAACAAAGTGTATTTGTAATTGGAAAATAAGGTATATTCTTCAAAAAATATGGGATATATTAGCAACCTTTGAAGACATCTGCCTCTCCCACATATTTCGAGAGGGAAATAAGATAGTAGATGGTTTGGAAAACTTGGCTTGTGATCAACAAAAGTCAATTACTATAAAAAATGATGAGGATTTATCTAAGTTTTCACATATTCAATGCAAACTATTGGCAGGCTGTCCTTTGGCCTAAATATCATGATTGCACAATGGAAAGGAATAATTGTTTTCAGTTTATAATTCCTTCATTGAAGCATATTTAAAGTCCATTTAAAATATAAAGGCGGGTGATTTTTTGACTAAGAAGGCCAATTGTAAGAGGTGTTATGCATGTATGAGTCATCGTCCACTTAGGCAAAGTCAGTTTTGATATGGTAGTTTTGTCCATGTGTGTAACTTTTGTTGAAAGAATGTGCATTGATACAAATGGAAATAATCATGAGATAGTGAGGTAGGCTCCGCAAACCGAGGTGTCTTGAGATGTCTTGTCACCTCTGCCATATCTCCATGGTCTCCAAATTGGCTGCTAACCATAATGCATAATGATGTTTTACTTTTAATACTCCTAGGTTGGGTTAATTAGTCACATGGAGGAGGAGCTTTGAGCTAGCCACGATCTGCCTTGAATTACCTCAGCATGGACACTTGTTCATCACTCCATGTTTCTTTTAAACTAAGACTTAATTCTACAGTACCTTATATTCCTTTCGTTGTATGGTTTATTAATGAGTTGTGTACAAGAGATCGACTCACATGATTCAAAATGCTTCTTTCGTGTCTATTAATTTATGGCAATTTGTTCACCATGATTAACATATTCCTTTTGGTTTTAAACGATGATGATAAATGTTTTATTTCATCCATAAAAGTTAAAGGCCGTGGGAGAGTGACAATCTGCAAGTGTTGTGTTTTGAATTCTGGCAAAATGTTGTCTCGAGCATGGAATTTTAGAGTTTGATGTCCACCGAAGCCGAGAGAGCATCCTTTCGAGGATAATATTTCCCATGAAAATCTGGTGATGATCTTCCAAGTTGAGTTTCCTAGGGTTGAGGAATCAATTTGCTTTGTGCTTGGCTGTGAATAGAGCTCATCATTTAATTTTCCTTTCCTAGGTTCTTTTTGTGTTCCTATCTAATATTTTGGATCTTCTCCAGTCGCTAGTTGAGTTGGAAGTAATTGTTGATAAGTTTGTCAAGCCTCAAATTATTGATGTTGATGCTTTATTGCAAGTTTTTCAAGGTTATAATTTCTTTGTTGGTGATGCGTATTTGGGTGGCTTATTTCCTAGAGAATATGTGAAGTCTAGGCTGGGTTTTAATGAAGTTTTTAAGGCCATAAGATTAGCTCCGTAGTTCATAAATGATGAGTTCCTTTTGAAGGAATTAAGGAGAAATTCCAAACATGTGTGTCACAATGAGTTTTTACATCAAGGAGAAATATTACACCATATCTTTTCTCTATGAACATAAACCTCACCCATCTCCAAATCTAGGTTTTGTTGGTTTTGAGGAAGGTGCTCCAGTGTTTGCATAAAAAAATGAAGAGTTTGAGCTGTTAACAATTGGAATTGGTGCTCTAGAGGAAAATGTTGTTGGTTCTTTAGTCGGACTTGATTCTGCAAAGGGTAATGGTGATGCTTCTTTAATCAGGCTTCACTCTGTAAAGGGTAATGTTGCTGGTTTTTCAGTTGATCATCAATTAGCAGAGATAAATGTTACTAGGTATTCTACTAGTTATTTGGCAAGGGAAAAGATTATCCAAGTTTAGAATAATGGAAAAGAACCCTAGTTTGGTTGCAATTTATTCTCTTAGGAAAGGCGTTTACAAGAAATTTTAGAAGGACAAGATGAAAATTCAATTCATGATGAAGATTGCATGGAGGAGTAAATGTTTGGTTTTTTTGCATTTTGCTAGCTGTGTTAAGATGTGTATTTTTTTACTCTAACTTTGTAGTAATATGAAGGGACAATAGTATTATGTTGGGTAAATAGGCTGCAATGTATCTAGTAATATTGTGCTTCGTAGAAGGGGCTAGTAGTATTTTGCTGCAATAAATGTTATTAAGTAGTCTATAGAAGGGGTTAGTAATATCTTGCTGCAATGTTTTTCTGTTTAGTAGTTGGTTTAGGATGCTGGTTGATGGATAGCATGGAATGTTCTAGACTATTTTGGTAATCTAGACATTTTGGTGATATATAATTCTTTCTTATAAATATAATATATTATATATAGGCCTCCACACCTTTTATCAAAAACAAAAAAAAAAGAATACAAATGCCTAGGTATCTATCCTTATACTACTATAAATGTTGATGTAATGTTCTCTATAATCAAAATAATAAGAAAATGGGTGTTACTATTATTTAAATAAGTGAAATAAGAGTTATAAAAAGCTTATTATTGAAAGTTTTCTTGAGAGAGTGAGAGTAAGAGAGGTTAGCTTGGATTGATGAGTTGAAGCATAAATCTTTGTCCCACTTTTGGGACATCTTATTTTTTCTCAAAATTACATACTTTAAAAGATACATGGTTTAAGCCTAAAGGGATTTTGTCTAAGGGATTTTAATTGAATGAAATTAGATTGAAACCATTGGATATAACCCCAAAAGCTTAATTAAAACCATAAGTTGAGTCTCCTTTGTGCCTATCAAAATGTTGATATTTTTTATTTATTTTTTCACTTCACCTTTTAGGAAATCAAATGAGGTTATTTGTAAATATCATTTTTCAAGTATGTGCTCCCTTAGTGTTATCTTTATAAAAATTATAATATGCATTTATAGTGCTGTAAATTATCACCCTCGACAATTTCACACTATGTTTTTCTCCCCCTTAAGTGCATGAACCTAACTGTACACCTAATTTCCTAAATTATACATTCCATAGTCCATTTGGACAATTATCAATAAAAGGTCCATATTAAAAACCAATACATACATTTAATATTTATCCCCAATGTCGTAGATCCCACAAAATAGGGCCCAGACTAAGTCACCTTGGGAAACTTGGTCCCGCTATTTTTCCTCCAAAATTTTAATATATCAGAGTTGAAATTTTATTATTTGAATTTCAAATGTCAAATGTCAGCTATCGAGATCTAATTTTTGAAAAATTAAAATAATTGTATGTATTAATACCCAATCATTTAAAAAGTAAGTAGAAATTAGTGGAAAATTTGGTGATCAAGAATTTTTGAGTGGTGAGTTGTATTCCTTTATTGATTCATCATTCATTTATCATAAGCCTCTATCCCTCAAAAGGATAAGCTCTCTTTCATTGATATTTCCATTGTGGAGGTGGAAACACCAACACGAGGTTTGATTGAGGAAAACCCCTATATGACACAACCCTTCCTCTCTCTTTGAATGTGTAAATTTTAGATCTAAAGAATATTAGGATAAGATTGAAGGTCAATAGTTCATTGTTGCAATCAAACCCTACACCTTTGAAAACATATAGAAACTCAATTATGTCAGTATTCGATGAAGATCCAATAGTATGACACTTGAGAAAATAAAGCTTTAATCTAACTCTAGAGGAAACATACAGAAATTCAATTATCTTAGTATTCGACGAAGATCTGATAGTGCGACACTTGAGAAAATAAAGCTCTGATCTAACTCCAAAGGATTTTGAAATCAGATCTGAATTTTAGTCAAATGGGTACAATTTTATCCTTTGGTGACTTAGTCCTCCATTTTCAACCCCAAATTCAAACCATAGGTACACAGAACCTTGATTAGTCTATTTTCAAAGTTTGATTTTGTTTGTGACTTTTTCAGATTTGTTATTTTTGCATCAAAATATTTATTTGCATCATTAGCCTAGTTAAATCATTGTATTTCATTCCAAATCCATTCCAAATTTGGTCTTGAGGGTAGGTTGGCTCACCTTTTAGGTTGTAATTCAACCTTATACCTTGTCCAGATTCATCAAACCCTGGCTACCTCAAAACCTCTAAATGAAATGTTAGGAAAGGTGCTTAACCCTAGAGTGAAATCCTAAGGTTTTTCCCTTTTTCACATTTCATTTTGGTGAACCCAATATTTTTGCATTATAAACCTTCTAATTCATCCTAGATCTAGGTTTAGCATTGCATTATTTTGCATTGTTTATTTAGGCATTCATTTTTGCATCATAGAAGGTGTAAAAAAAAAATTGTATACATATTACATTATAGGTTGCAATATGGTTATTTTTAGTCATCTTAGGTTAGATCTACATTCCATTTGCATTTAAAAATTAGCATAAGGTCATTTAAATCTGAAATCAAATCTGAAAGTGTTCATTACATTCATTTAGGTATGTTGCATATAGCTAAAAATTTCAAAAACTACATTATTTTGTTTCAAAAGGCATAACATCACCATTTTTCAGATTTTGGTATATTATATGGGTTTCTTACAAATCTGAAATGAAAATGCTTGTTAGGTAATTTCACTTCAAGCCCTAAATGCAATTTCTAAACAACCATTTTGTAAGCTTACACAAGAGGCAATGTATAAACCTGATATTCAAATCTTTTTGGGGGAGAATTCACAAAAAGTAACTCTGCCCCCAACTTAGTGACCTACAATCTAGAATCAATCGGTTATTGCATCTTAGATCTAGAAATTGCATTTACAATTTTCATTCATTACTTGAACATTTTACAAATTGTTGTACACTTGCATTTTGAATTACATAATCATAAATTGGGAAAAGTTTGGAAAATAATTCACTGTTAGACCTATACACACAAAAACCTGAGAACTTTAAAAAGTATAATAGAAAATCAAACTTTGAAATATATACCAACTTGTGTAGGACATAGTCACCCTAGGCGACTTGGTCCAACCATTTTTGGCTCAAATTTTTATCAGACCTTTGTTTCTGTGTATTTTGTTTTCTTCTACTAAGAAAATCAAGCAAACAACAATCAAGCCTTGAGGAGATGTGGATGACTTCAATCCTTCAAGGAAGCCATTTTTGAGTGGTGAGTTGTATTCCATTATTTATTCATCATTCATTTATCATGAGCTTCTATCCCTCAAAAGGATAAGCTCTCTTTCATTGATATTGCCATTTTGGAGGTGGAAACACCAACACGAGGTTTGACTAAGGAAAACCCCTATATGACACAACCCTTCCTCTCTCTTTGAATGTGTAAGTTTCAGATCTGAAGAATAGTAGGATAAGTTTGAAGGTCAATAGTTCATTGTTGCAATCAAACCCTACACTTTTGAAAACATACAAAAACTCAATTATCTCAGTATTTGACAAAAATCCAATAGTGCGACACTTGAGAAAATAAATATCTCATCTAACTCTAGAGGATTTTGAAATCAGATTTGAATTTTAGTCAAAAGGGTCCAATTTTTTCCTTGGGTGACTTACTCCTCCATTTTCAACCCCAAATTCAAACCATGGGTTCACAGAACCTTGCTTAGTCTATTTTCGAAGTTTGAATTTGTTTGTGACTTTCCAGATCTGTTATTTTTATATCATAATATTTATTTGCATCATTATCCTAGTTAAATCATTGTATTTCATTCTAAAATCCATTCCAAATTTGGTCTTGAGGGTAGGTTGGCTTACCTTTCAGGTTGTAAGTTAATCTTATACCTTGTCTAGATTCATCAAACCATTGCTACCTCAAAACCTCTAAATGAAAGGTTAGGAAAGGTGCTTAAACCGTAGAGTGAAATCTTAAGGTTTCCCCTTTTTCACATTTCATTTTGGTGAACCCAATATTTCTATATTATAAACCTTCTAAATTTTATCCTAGATCTAGGTTTAGCATTGTATTATTTTTCATTGCTTATTTAGGCATTCATTTTTGCATCATAGAAGGTGCAAAAAAAAATAAAAAATACATATTACATTATAGGTTGCAATATGGTTATTTTTAGTCATCTTAGGTCAGATATACATTCCATTTGCATTTAAAAATTAGCATAAGGTCATTTAAATCCGAAATCAAATCCGTGTTCATTACATTCATTTAGGTATCTTGCATATACCTCAAAAAGTGAAAAATTACATTATTTTGTTTCAAAAGGCATAACGTCATCATTTTTCAGATTTTGGTATATTAGAATCAATCATTTATTGCATCTTAGATCGAGAAATTGCATTTGCAATTGTCATTCATTACTTTAACAATGTACAAATTGTTGTACACTTGCATTTTGAATTACATAATCATAAATTGGGAAAAGTATAGAAAATAATTCACTATTAGACCTATACACACACAAACCTGAGAACTTTAAAAAGTATAACATAAAATCAAACTTGAAATCTATACCAACCTATGTAGGACATAGTCACCCTAGGTGACTTGGTCCAATCATTTTTGGCTCAAATTTTTATCAAACCTTTGTTTCTATGTTTTTTGTTTTCTTCTACTAAGAAAATCAAGTAAACAACAATCAAGCCTTGAGGAGATGCAGATGACTTTAGTCCTTTAAGGAAGCCATTTTTGAGTGGTTAGTTGTATTACATTATTGATTCATCATTCATATATCATGAGCCTCTATCCATCAAAAGGATAAGCTCTCTTTCATTGATATTGCCATTGTGGAGGTGGAAACACCAACATGAGGTTTGATCGAGGTAAACCCCTATATGACATAACCCTTCCTCTCTCTTTGAATGTGTAAGTTTTAGATCTAAAGAATATTAGGATAAGTTTGGAGTTCAATAGTTCATTGTTGCAATCAAATCGCACACCTTTGAAAACATACAAAACCCAATTATCTCGGTATTCAACGAAGATCCAATAGTGTGACACTTGAGAAAATAAAGCTTAGATCTAACTCTAGAGGATTTTTAAATCAGATCTAAATTTTAGTCAAAAGGGTCCAATTTTTTCCTTGGGTGACTTAGTCCTCCATTTTCAACCCCAAATTCAAACTACGGGTACACAAAACATTGCTCATTCTATTTCAAAGTCTAAATTTGTTTGTGACTTTCTAGATTTGTTATTTTTGTATTATAATATTTATTTGCATCATTATCCTAGTTAAATCATTGTATTTCATTCCAAAATCCATTCCAAATTTGATCTTGAGGGTAGGTTGGCTCACCTTTAAGGTTGTAAGTTAATCGTATACCTTGTCCAAATTCATCAAACAATCGCTACCTTAAAACCTCTAAATGAAATGTTAGAAAAGGTGCCTAAACCCTAGGGTGAAATCCAAAGGTTTTCCCCTTTTTCACATTTCATTTTGGTGAACCCAATATTTTTGCATTATAAACCTTCTAATTCATCCTAGATCTAGGTTTAGCATTGCATTATTTTGCATTGTTTATTTTGGCATTCATTTTTGCATCATAGAAGGCGCAAAAAACAAAAAATTGTATACATATTACATTATAGGTTGCAATATGGTTATTTTCAGTCATCTTAGGTCAGATATTCATTCCATTTTCATTTAAAAATTAGCACAAGGCCATTTAAATCTGAAATAAAATCCGAAAGTGTTCATTACATTCATTTAGGTATCTTGCATATAGCTCAAAAAGTGAAAAATTACATTATTTTGTTTTAAAAGGCATGACATCATCATTTTTTTAGATTTTGGTATATTAGAATCAATTAGTTATTGCATCTTAGATCTATAAATTGCATTTACAATTGGCATTCATTACTTGAACATTTTACAAATTGTTGTACACTTGCATTTTGAATTACCTAATCATAAATTGGGAAAAGTCTGGAAAATAATTCATTGTTAGACCTATACACACAGAGACCTAAGAACTTTAAAAAGTATAATAGAAAATCAAACTTTGAAATCTATACCAATCTGTGTAGGACATAGTTTCCCTAGGCGACTTGGTCCATCCATTTTTAGCTCAAATTTTTGTCAGACATTTGTTTCTGTGTTTTTTGTTTTTTTCTACTAAGAAAATCAAGCAAACAACAATCAAGCCTTGAGGAGATGTGGATGAATTCAATCCTTCAAGGAAGCCATTTTTGATTGGTGAGTTGTATTCCATTATTGATTTCATCATTCATTTATCATGAGCCTCTATCCCTCAAAAGGACAAGCTCTCTTTCAATGATATTGCCATTGTGGAGGTGGAAACACCAAGATGAGGTTTGACTGAGGAAAACCCCTATATGAAACAACTCTTCCTCTCTCTTTGAATGTGTTAGTTTCAGATCTAAAGAATATTAGGATAAATTTTAAGGTCAATAGTTCATTGTTGCAATAAAACCCTACACCTTTCAAAACATAAAGAAACTCAATTATCTTGGTATTCAACGAAGATCCAATAGTGTGACACTTGAGACAATAAAGCTCTGATCTAAATCTAGAGGATTTTTAAATTAGATCTGAATTTTAGTCAAAAGGGTCCAATTTCACCTTGGGTGACTTAGTCCTCCATTTTCAACCCCAAATTCAAACCATGGGTACAAAAAACCTTGCTTAGTCTATTTTCAAAGTCTGAATTTGTTTGTGACTTTCCAGGTCTGTTATTTTTGTATCATAATATTTATTTGCATCATTAGCCTAGTTAAATCATTGTATTTCATTCCAAAATTCATTCCAAATTTGGTCTTGAGGGTAGGTTTGCTCACCTTTTAGGTTGTAAGTCAATCTTATACCTTGTCCAGATTCATCAAACCATTGCTACCTCAAAACCTCTAAATGAAATGTTAGGAAAGGTGCCTAAACCCTAGAGTAAAATCCTAAGGTTTTCCCCTTTTTCACATTTCATTTTGGTGAACCCAATATTTTTGCATTATAAACCTTCTGAATTTCATCCTAGATCTAGGTTTAGCATTGCATTATTTTGCATTATTTATTTAGGGATTAATTTTTGCATCATTGAGGGCACAAATAACAAAAAATTGTATGCATATTACAATATAGGCTGCAATATGGTTATTTTTAGCCATCTTAGGTTAGATATACATTCCATTTGCATTTAAAAATTAGCATAAGGTCATTTAAATCTGAAATCAAATCTGAAATTTTTCATTACATTCATTTAGGTATTTTGCATATAGCTCAAAAAGTGAAAAATTACATTATTTTGTTTCAAAAGGCATAACATCATCATTTTTCAGATTTTGGTATATTAGATTCAATCATTTATTGCATCTTAGATCTAGAAAATGCATTTACAATTGTCATTCATAGCTAGAACATTTTACAAATTGTTGTACACTTGCATTTTGAACTACATAATCATAAATTGGGAAAAGTTTGGAAAATAATTCACTGTTAGACCTATGCACACATAGACTTGAGAAGTTTAAAAAGTATAGCAGAAAATCAAACCTTGAAATCTATACCAACCTATGTAGGATATAGTCACCCTAGGTGACTTGGTCCAACCATTTTTGGCTCAAATTTTTATCAAACCTTTGTTTTTTGTTTTCTTCTACTTTCTGAATTTTACTTTTGAGTGTTTTATTGTGACTATTTGACAATTTAGTGTTCATAGTGGGTACACCTAGTGTTTTGAAACTCGTATGAGCTTCGCGATTTGGTGTCCTATTGGAAATACTTCGTGAAACATAGTTGTAGACTAATGGAATCCCACATTGTTGTTACATCCATTATGGATCCCAAGTCCTCCAACTCATGTGAATGCAAGGTATTGTCAATAGCCAACCCATTTTGGACGCTATCCCTAATCCTACCATACCAATGACAACTTCACAAACAAGCATGTTTATGGATGTTGAGATTGCCTTTTTCCATGTTCTAGAAGACAAACTAAAACAATTAGACAAATAATTAGAGGGATTACAAGACTACTTAAGCACCGAATCCTTAGCAGGACAAATAGTGCGTATAATGGACAACTTAAGGAAATTGATCAATGATGCTCAAGGATTAGAGTTTTTTCATAGTCTAGCCCATGTAGTTGATGCAAATATCCCTACAATGGCTAATTATGCTCAAGAATCATGATACAGTCAAAGCCAAGGAGGAAGCCAAATCTCCCTCCCCACAACCATAACCTCTATTCTTAGATTCACATTGCCAGTTATAGCTTCAACAATACAACAAACCAATGGCATGAATCCAAGCTTAGGGAATTCTAGTGGGAACCCTTATAGTTTCATGTCATCACTTGTGACAGCTCAATATTCATCACCTCTTATAAACTTGTTAAATAGTAGTCCACCAAGCACTTACACAATCCCACCATATTCACCATATAGTTAAAACATGTTAAACAATGATTCAATCATAAATCAATTGTTGTAAAATGTAACCTCACTTGAAAAACAAATATCCACATTGAATCAAACTCAAAATGGAAAAATATTGCAATTTTTTAAAAGGATCCCATTGTCACTTGAAATCTTGAAAGCACCCATGCCACAAAACATTGTTATTCCTTGATTTGAGAAGTACAACAATAAATGATATCCTAATAGTCATATATCATCTTATACAAAATTTTGTAGTGACTTCATCTTTGAAGATAAGCTCCTAGATAAAAAATTTCTTGGGTAATTTGAAGACATGGCCTTGGAATGGTTTTACTAATTTCCAAATAACTCGATACATTCATTTAATGAACTTGTTGATGCATTCCTCCAACACTTCCAAGCAAAGATAGGTCCTCAAATTACTTTAACTGATTTAGTGTGATGCAAAAAAGGGAAAATGAAAAGATAACAAACTTCATAGGACAATATTAGTTACTATACTCACAAATCAATTACACTCTTCTTGATACTGATGTTCAAAGAGTGTACATAGGAAATTTTCAACCCTGCATTAGGGATAAGATCTTGTTAACAAAATATCCATCCTTTAGACACTTGTGTATGGCTTTTCATGACTATCAAAATTTAGTTAGTCAATATGAAGAAACATCTTCATTGAATCCTACCGAGTGATCTAAATTTGTACCTCAAAACAACTATCAACCATTCAAGAAGAAAAACAAGAACTTTATCAAGATAAGCACACCTCAAATAGGCAACCACATTGAGCCAAAAGTCACTTCCATAAGTTCAACTCCTTATCAATTTAGGTTGAGAGATCTAGACAATTTACCCAATTTCTTGAATCCCTTCATTTGATCATGTTACAACTTTTAAGAAAGAATTTAATCCAATTAGCTCTGATTGGACTTGTGGATACAACAAATATTTTATCTCCAAATTTCAACCCAAAATCCTTTTGTTAATATCAATTTACACATAGAAATGATATGGAATAATGTATGCATATTAAACATCAAGTGCAATACCTCATCGATTCTAATCACATACAGTTGGTCGAAATTGATGATAAAGGAAACAAGTCTATTGCCCCACCAAATCAAAATTTGTAAATTTTCACAAATCCCATGCCACATCATGCATCCAAATTTATGCAAGCTTGTGATGACAAGAGTGATCATGAGGATGGTCTATGTAACATGGTTTCTCTAATTGATGTTTGAACTCATAAGGGCCAAACTACTTTGTTATCAGACATTTCTTTCACACATATTGATGCATCCATACATGCACCTGATGGTCCTCTCTATATAGTCGGGCATATTAATTAAAATCCTACATAAGGGATACTCATTGATCTTGTGTGTTTAGAGAATGTGATCACTGAGGAATTCTTGTATGTTCATGGGATTTATCAAGATTACTATGAATAATTGAAAGCATAGTTAAAAATTCATGATGGTTTTACTTTACCTATGATAGATTCAATCACTCTTCCACATAAAGTTGGACCAAATAAAATACATGTTTCATTCTATATCATCTTGATATTGGACCAATTTCATGTGAAGCTAGGTTATCCATGGATATACTCCAATTTCATTCCATCAATTATCCACAAGTACATAAAGTTCCCATTTGAAAATCAAATATACATAGTGCATCATAGGGGGTTTAATCCTTTGTCTTCACATGAAGATTTTTCATTGGATTACTTTTTTCCTCAACCTATTGAACCAATTAAGCCTTGAGAAGACTTCTTTTTCAAGTCATATCAAAAATTTAAGGACAAGTGCATAGTAGAGTTATCCCTTAGCAAATTTCCTAAAAATGATAAATCTATGGTTTTTCCTCCCACCCCACAAGTTGTGGATGAACCCATGTCCAAGGAAAATTCCCTTCCAAGTAAGAAAGGTAAATATATTTCAATTCCTCCACCTATATCATTTACAATATCAAGAGACAATAATATGATTCCCTTTGTGCCTTTGAAGGGAAAACAAATTATAGACCTAAAGAGAAAGTGGGTCCTCAAACCCTGGTGGTCCCTTCAGTGCCCCCCCTAAGAAAATAGACCAATGGTTGAGAAACCTTCTCTTACACCTCACGAATTAAAAACCAAACAAGAATAAATAGAAATGATAAAGAGTGTAGGTGTAGACATCGTGCTATTTCTCACTAGTTGGATGAAAGCAATACAACATTATGGTGCAGGAGCACCACTCAAAGTTCATTTGAATTTGTTTGGGTTTGAATGGAAATAGGTTGTATTAGGATTTTTTGGTCTTAAAATGTGGCAATAAGGTCCAATGGACCATTAGAATATAATTGGAGGTTATTTTTGTAAAGCCATGATGAAATGTTGTCAAAAATGCATAAATTGCAAGATATGTAGTCAATGGTTTTTAAGAGTTTAGTGTGTCAAGTCTTAGGTTCTGGTGAATAAATTATTTTGAGGCTATTTAAATATGGTTTGGATTCATTCTAGAGGTTTTTAGAATTTTGGGGTTAGATGTGCAAAATTGTAAAAATTGACAAAGTTGTCAATATTGTAAAGGAAAAAAGGCAATTTTGGGGAACTCAACAGTCATGAGGGAATTTAAAAGGTAGCTAGTCAATTTGGAAGGCAGTTTTAGGAGGGAAAAGTATAAATACATGTAATCCATCGAAGTTCAAGGTTGTTAAGAAATTGAAGAAGATTCAATAAGGAAACCCTTGTTTTGCTTCATTTTCTGTATTTTTGCATTCAAAATTGAATTTGCAGGCTTTGTACATGACCGTACAGTTGTATATTGCTCTAATAATTGTGGAGATCATTGTATATTGGTTTTAGCTTCCATTTGAATCTTTATTGGTAGTTTTGTGTTAACTCAAAGGAGTTTTATTGCTAAAACCCAGTAGCAAGCCTATTGGTGCAAACTAGAAGTTTTGAGATCCTAAAACATGGAATAATCCCATTCCACATATTGTAATGGCTATGACTACATGGAATGGGTAAAGGGTGTTAGAAATAGGATGGTATATTGTAGGTTTTGATTTGTATGAAGGAAATTGCGGATGTGTACATGACTGTCCTAAGAAAGGTGAAGAATTTGGGTATGAAAAGGTGGTTTTGAGAGAGTATGATGAAATGTTGAGAGAAGAGTCTTTGTGAGAGTTTTGTGAGTTTGTAAAGGAAATTTTCAAAGTGTTGGAGGAAATTACAAGATTGTAAGTGTTAGGAACCATAAGTTCAAATAAACCCTACCTTAATTGAAGGAAAGTGAGGGTTTCCTATATCAGTGGGTAGAAGGGAGTTTGGAGTCCTAAAACCTGATGAATTTGTGGTTTTGTTACCTATCTTTAATATTTGAGTGGTTGTATTGGGTTGGTGTGGAGTTTTAAGAGGAATTGTTTTGGAAAATAAATCTAATTGGTCTTTTAGGGTAGCGTTTGTCACTGGTTTTGTGATAATTTTTAAAAAGGAACCCTAGTTGGATTAGAGATATTTTTAAGGTGGCCTTGAAGGGTATTTAATATAGTCAATAGATTGGTTGTGAAGAGGTTCTCTGAGGAGTAAAGTTGGGTAAACAGGGTCTATAGACCTAGTTGACAAGGCATAGTCAAATTGTGAAAGGAGTATTGTAAGGGTTTGAGGATCAATTTGGTGGTTAAACTAACCTGTTTTGTGTTGTTTAGGTGAAATACATCCTATCCCTGCATCACATTACCTGAGAATCAAACGCCTATGCAAATAAATCAATATGAACTACAAATCTCACCAATAAGCCTTACACATCCCAACCAAAATAAAAACTGAAAGAAGAACATTCAACTAAAATTTTCATTCAACCTCCCATGGTGATAAATCTGGATGATGAGGATGAAAATGATAAGATTGATGAACAAGTACATCATGAATTATCTTTGTTGTTCTCAAAGTTTATGGATTTATATGCGGGAAACTGTGATGATCCTCTTGATAAGAGTGATTCACCATGTGTTGAACCTGGTGATGCTCTTAGTACAACAAGTTTGTTGTAGTCCCTTTGGATAGTTTTTTGACTTCCATATATGATGAGCAAGATTGGGATGTAGATGATTTGATTTACATTATCTTGCATGTGTAATACTCCTTTGTGTTTATTTGTGTTTGCTTGCACATGATGTGATCTCCTGCATTTTGTTACTTAGTGTGTCTTTTTATTTTTGAGTTTTTGTTGGAGGACCCTTGTTGCTCTATTAGTGTAAGGATATAAAGGAAATGAATCTATTGTGATATTCATCTATTTGTGTCTCCATTTTACTTTATGTCATAAATATTGTCTTTTATTTTTGGTCTTTTGTTTTTCTTTTAGGGATGATGTAAGGAATTGATACATTTAGGTCTCTTCCATGTTGACCCAAAAGTTCATTTTCTCTCTGTCTATGTGTCATTCTTCCATTGTGCTCATTGTTTCATGAGTATCTGGGGAATGATGTCAATTTTGAGCTCATTTGCATTATTGTAGCAAAGATGTATACTGACCCTGGATCCATGGATCCCTTATGTGTTCATCTTTTATTTATGGCATTGTATTTGGGGGAAACCTCTTATAATGAGTTGGCTTCATTTGGAAACATATTATTGGCATAGGGATTTCCAAATAAGCTCTCATGATCTTATTTACATGGTATTTATAAATTTTATACCTTAAAATTACTGACATAATGGTGTTTTGCAATTAATTTAAGATGGGGGCATACATTCCATTAGGGATGAGAAAGTTAATATTGTTAAGCAAAGGTTTGCTAAAGCTAATGATCATTAGAAAAGTTATGCCAATGCTAAGAGAGTACCCCAAAATTTTTCCATAGGTGAAAAATGTTGTTGAGAGTGAAACCTCACAAGAGCTCCATTAAATTTGGAAAGTATTCCAAGTTAGCCCCACATTATGTTGGACCTTTTGAGATTATATAAGAATTGAATCCGGTAGCCTATTGAATAGCATTGCCACCAACTCTTACCAGAATGCATAATGTCTTCCATGTGTCTTACCTTAAGAGGTATGTAACCAATGATAATCATGTGATTGATTGGAATGATTTACAAGAAAATGACCTCAAAGTGGTAACACTCGAGCCCGTCAAGGTGCTCAAAATGCATACAATTTGCTTGCATAATAGGGAGGTTTTGTAGTGCAAAGTATAGTGGGACTAGTATGCAGAAGACTCAACTACTTGGGAAGATTATGCTGAGATTCAACAAAAGTTTTCTCACGTTTTATATTCTTTTGAGAATGCTTGAAATAATATTTCGATTGATTTTTTTTATGTTGCTACATAAAATCATCAGGGATGATGGTTCACAAGGGAGGTAGTATGTTACACTTGAATTGTGTAATTACTATTTACTATTACTATGTAGGGTAAATTATGAATGTAATGTGAATTCAGTGGATGAATAAATTGTGTGCACTTTTTTATAATTGCTTTATGAATGAATTCCATCTCATTTAATGTTATATGAAGCAATGCATTAATGTGATTAGATGAATATTGCATTAATATTCTAACTTTGGAGATATATTATGTATACTGCATATTTGTGAACAACTGACTACTGTGTGAAAGTGTTAGTAGTTGCAAGTATATGTTCAATTCGTCCAGGCGGAGGGGAAGTATCACTTAGGAGAAGGTCTTGGTTGGATAACTAGTAATGTAACTTATCTAAGCTTACACACACCACAGTAAAATAATTGAGTCAGGTTACTAAGTGGGAAGCTGGTAAGTCATTCCTATTGGTTATTTTTTAAAAACCAAACTAATCTCTAGAGTTACCTATGGACTTTTCCATTTCCAATGATCAATACTTCTAAAGGGATTGGCCAATGAATGAATAGAAGTTGCAAGACTACTATTACTATTCTTTGGGCTTTGTGAAACCTTAGAGGGTGATCCCATAATGCATACTCAGACACTTCACACAATTATAAGAAAACACATTGTCAATAACATATACTTCTCATAAAATTGCTCATGGTCCTAATACATTAAATGAGTTGGCAACTTATTTATCAATGTTTTATACTTAGAGCATGAGAAGGTACAACATCAACACAAACCAACTACAATAGTACCCATTTGAAGATTTGTAAATTAAAATGACTAGCTGATGAATAAACACAAAAACTGAACCACAAGTACTTTGCATGAACTAGTTCCTTTATCTCAAGCACTGAGTCAATATCAACCTATGTGACTTGATAACAACTTAAACAATAACACTTATAATCTTAAAAAATCCTAAATTACAACATTCCTTTATGAAATTCATGATTATTACTACTTACAACCATCATAGCACCTAGTTCATACTAGTCATTAATCTCACCCAAGCATCTACATTAACTCATTGAATCAATAAGAAACCATGAGATTAAACATCCATCAAGAAATGATAGATAAAAACAAAAGAAATCCTAGATTACTTTCACTCATAACTCTTAGAATGCATACAAGGAGATACAATAGCCATGAAATCAATATTACTCTGTATTGTAGTTGCTATAATGTCATCAAAATTACATATAAGATAATAGAATCTGAACTACAAACACAAGAATCAAAAACATCCTATATACTTCTCTTACAATTTCACAGTGTTAACCCAATTTTTCAACTCACTCCTACTTCCAACCTTGAATTATTTCTTATAGAGATGAAAGAGAAAAACAAGCCTCAGGCCAGGAAGCACACATGTCAAAATTTCCTTGGACTGCTACAACAATATTCCTTTTTTAGTTACACTCGAGTCTTTAGGTGGAGAAAATAAACATGAGGAAAAATTGACCTCAACTCGTTGTAGAAAACATGCCCCACCTCAAAAATACATAATTGGTTTGTTATAACAACTTCAAGATATTCCCCACATGCCCAAAAAATGCCAATAGTGGGAGCACCAGATAACAAAACTTGCGAAGCAAGACAAGGAAAACAGATAAAAAGTCAAAATTATTTCACCCATATTAGCACCACATGCTACCCATTTCAAATTTAAAGAGAAAAATATTTTGCAATGTTTTATCAAATGCCTAATCTATATTATATTCAGGCTATGCATTGTTCTCCTCCCATCCATTATTTACCTTTTTCATAATCAATCCCCACATCTACTTATTCAATGTATTTTTCTAGCCAAATGTTATACTCCTCTTCAGCTAGCCATTTCACATTCAACAAACCTTGCGCCTTAGTACTATACTGAGAGTATCTGACATCAATTAAAATCCTGGCTTCTTTAACAAATATGTCCATCTTTGTTTCAATCTGTGCCATTACATCAATAGTTGAATTCAACAGGATGTAGTCGGTGATAGTCAATGTCATCATAGCTTCCCAAAGCATTCCTCTCAAATCTTCCTTCCAGGTGTCAAATGGCTGCAACTTACCTTTTGGACTCAATATCATAGGAATAACATGTTCCTCCATTTCCTTAAATATCTTCAACTTACTTTGGAGTTGCACACCTAACTTTCCATGGAAAGTAGTTATCTCATTTATTGAGTCAATGATTTTCAAGACTTTAGGAATATTAGTAGGTGCCTCGGGATCCTCCTTCATTTTGGGTATCATTTCTTTCAAAGCATTCACCCAAGCAATCCAATCATTCCATTCATTCTTGAAGGCCTCGTGTACTTCTAAATACTTAGTGTTTACTTCATGAATATTCTTATAGGTGTCCCAAACATCATTAGCCTTGTAGACCAAATTGGTCACCTAAAGATTTCATTTTCCACCTTAATAGTTTCAAGCTTTTCCTTTTTGAAATTTCAATTCTTAGTATTCAACTGATCGTTCAAATCCTTAATTTTTAAGGCTAAGGTCTCCTTATCTTGTGTAGAAAAATTAGGTGAAGAAGAGGATGGTGGAATTATTGTATTCCAAGCAACCTAAATAGTGGCTCTCATCTTATTTAGCTCATCCAATGCCTTATTGTACTCCTTAACCAAAGAATCATTTTCTTTTGAGAAATCTGTGTAGCATCCACACTAAACATGGCATCATGAGCAATTAGGATAGGAGTTATATCTATATATCTTTTGACCACTAAGGAACCAATAACCTCCTCAATAGGTCTAGCAACATCACATTTACCTGTATTAGGTGCCATAGACCAAGTTGTCAGAGTATGCAACTTTGGACTATATCTAGATCCAAACACTTTATCCTCAAATTGCTCCTCAAATATTGAAGCTTGAGGGTCTCTTCTTACTGCATCATATGCTATGGCAATAGTGATAGTGCATCCTAGTAATAACATGATTCCACTATCTGAGACAATTTTCCTAGCCTTAGTGGGAGTAATAGCTATAATTTTAGCCTTGATCTTTTCCTCCTCTGCTTTCTCGGCTTCTTCCTAATGAGAAGGGTCAGCATTAGCTCGGGCTAATTCAATTATCTCCTCTATATCTTTACTCCACTGTTGAATCATAAACTCCTAAAACTCTTTGGATTGCACAAATTTATCATCAACAAGGAATTCATCACATTCCTTGATCCTGGGATCATCATCACTTTCCTTATCATATTGCCATTTTACAATTCTGTCAGGGGGAATATCTGAACTATGAGTTTCCTCAATATGAGGAGGAGGGAATTTATACTATATCTCCTCATTTCCTGGCACATGTTCTTCCATTTGTTCCTCCCTGACCTATTAAACATCTGCAAGCCAATCTGGGATATCCAGAGCTTGTTGTTTCCATCGCTATTCTAGGAGAACTTGTGCTTTATCAACAATGTCCTCCACCTTCTTAAATTCACCACACTGATAATCCCTTAGCATAGTGAAGGATCTTTCAAGAGGGTTGGCAATTACATTATATGGACTTATGTAAAAGGCATTCCTTTTCACGACATTTTCTTCAATGTTCATTATAGCTGTGATTTCCTTCTTTCTAGTCGTGACAATCTCATCACTTGTCATATTTTCCACACGAGTTCCATAAAATCCAATCTTTCTAAGACATACAAGGGTAGGCAATGAGGTGCCACTTTAGCTTCATAGGCTCTGATCAAAGTATATTCAAAATGAAGAAACAAATTTGCCCAATTATGTGTTTCTTTAGAGTTTGGTGCATCTTTTGGGCGTATGATACTTTTGATTTATGGAGAAAGCTCGTGAATAGGTGCTACACCCAAACCTTCTATTATACCATATCTTACAACATTAGCAAACAAGATATAATTGGAATTAGAGCAATCCTGATCCCAAATGCATGTCCACATTTATATTGGTAAAAAATTATTTTCACTGTCCCTAAGTCTCAAATTTAATTTCCTTTTCCATTCATAATCACCCTCCCATAAGAGCATATGCATTAATAGAGAGTAATGAGGGAAATATAAAGGGGGCACTCCCTTTTTCAAATTGAGGAAATCCTCATGTATCCGATCAACAACAAAGTTGGCATAATCAAAACCAGTGTTTTGATTATGACCCTGTATATTTGCCACCATCAATAATAAATCAAGGGCTATCCTTACCTCAAAATCTCGAGCCAACACCTAGTTCAAGCAGTAATAAGTGTTCCTAAAATAATCCACAAACTCTTCACACTCAAAAGGATCAATATCCTTAGTAGCAAATTTCTCCTTGCTCTTTCTATGCTGAACCAATTGTTTATCTCTGTAAGCAATTTTTTTTTCTCATATTGAGCATATAGCTCAGCACGCCTAAAATTCACAGTATAATTGGGATTTAACCCAAATACATCTATCATCTTTTCCTTTGTCACTTCCAAGATCACATCACTATTTTCACTCCTAATTGTTTTTTCATTAGGATTATAGTGTCTAGCCAGTTCCATCATTAGTTCCACCTCTAAAAACACATTCGTGACCACCAGCTTCCCAAGGTTCAACCCCCATAAATAATATGAAGGCTTACTAAAATTCCACCTATTAAAATAATACTTGAAAAAATACCACCTGATTTGAGGCCGAGGATTTTCACCAATTTCACTAGCACTATCAATTAACCTAGTGGTAACGACAACTTGGCCTATAGGTATTTTTCCAATCCATGACCCTCCTTCCTTTATGTTTCTAGAGGCCTCCTACATAATATTTTTCATTTCCTTCTTTGCACTTTTGGACCTAGTGGATGATGTAGGAGTACTTGGTGAAGGGTTAGATGACATAGGTGGTTTCGACTCAACCTCAGCTAAAACATCTTGAGTTTTATGTTGTTTAACCCTCTTTTTTTTGGTTTCCTCTCCAACCTAATACTAGACTCATTGGGCTCTGGTTCAATTGTGTTCATAATGTAGGAGAACTAGGGTTTATAACTTCTTATAGTTGATAAAGAAAAACCCTTTACAAGTATGAGAAAATGGGGTACTACTTATTTAACAAGAAAAAACTCTGCAATACCAAGCACCTATCACCAAATTGAAGCTATCAGTAATAGACAAGCAAACAATTCTCCCAATTTCCTATCAACTTTCTAAGCTTTATCACCTCAACAATTCAGCTAGGAGATATCAATCTTGCTTACTCGGGTGATCGCTATGCTACATTTGTTATTTGTAATTCTTGGAGCATTCCTGCACAATTTACTTAGCTTTTGGTATCCTTTTTTCTTGTGAGTGAATCCAAGTGCATGACCAACCAAGTATATATTTTCTTTTATGGCCAGGAGATAAAAATGCCACCATTAATGTTTGATGGTAAGTTCTTGCGAGCAAACTGACAATTAGCTATTCAACTTTAAACCCTGATCATTGATCACTCTATTTTAAAACTAGATCAATGGTTATCAATTCAACTCACTACTTTCTTTCTTGCTTTTACACAATGTCCTCAAGATTCTACCACGTTGCTTCTTTATGCAACATTTGTCGCTTATCGCTAATATACGTCATCCTTCATAATCTCCATCAACAATTCAAGTATCCTTGTGATGAAATTTTAACCCTTAGATTTGTGGCCCATCAGGCATCACTAATTCAAACTTTGCACCTTGGATCCTATTAGCGATGGGAGATATAGTGAGGATATCAAATTAAGACATGTGCACCTGCATGAAAATAAATGGCACAAAAGACATCACACATAAGATCTTATCATATTAGTGAAAGAAACTTCAGACATAGAACTCCATCTCTCATCACCATTTTGGAAACTAAGCTCTAGAATGAATCCACAATGAGTGATAAAATACAAAAACATTAGGCCATCACTCATCACTAATTCTCCTCATACATTTTGCAAGAAATTAGCGATGAGAGATCTCCTTAATGACATTGTGTATCACGTATCACTAATATAGAACTTAGCACTTAAAACATAGCTGCAATACACAATGTAAGGGAATTCCATCATATCGCTCATCGTTGATCTTAAATTTATCATTTTATGACTATCCACAATGAGCGATAAGAACATCAGGCCGGAGGACATCACTTATCGCTATTACAATACTCAAGGCTTAAAAGCCATTAGCGATAAGTGATCCCTCAACAATACAAGGATCATCACACATCGCTAATCATAACAAGAGCTCCTACAACTATTTGTAATGAGAGAAAACAAAGAAATACCACTCATCACTGATTTGAGACATACACTTTTAAAGAAATAAATGATGAGCAACAAAGTAAGATGGCCGACGGGACTTAAGTGAAAACCTTTAGTCATGTGCTTATAAGTTGTTTTAATGGATGGGATCCTCTAGGATGATACTAGAGAAAAGGGCAAGACTCATAAGTCACAAAACACAAAGGATGTAAAGGCAAAAAAGTCCTTCTGTCTATCCTTATAAAAATTATGAGCTTCGGACCTAGGCTTGAGGGACCGGTTACCCAATGACAATGAATGACACAAGATGTTTTTAAGTGACTGGAAATAGGCAATAGGAAGTCAACAAAAAAATAGAACATTGCAAGCGTTTATGTCAAAAAGAATCCTAAACCGTCAGATATCAACCCTACATTCAAAAGTGACAAGGGTTTGAGATGGAACAATTTTTTTTTGCAGGCTCCATTAGTGGCTCTGACTGGGGATGTATGCCTCCTGTAGGCATGGCGAGATCCAAGAATCTTAGGTGAAGTAGACTAGAACTGGGGAATAAAATAAGAGGACCAAAACCAAGGAACTATTCGGACTAGGTAGCAGGACCAAAGAAGACACAACAAAAGAAAACACACCTATATACATAATGTACAAAACCTATACATACATGGAAAATAACATAGGAAAAGTATGGATTTAAGAACTATCCATGTACTAGTAATTCAAAAAGTTCACCTATTAAGCTTTGAAGGAAATATGAATCCTCCCCATGTGTGTTGGCTATCAAATAAGGGCTAGTCCATAATGCTTCAAATTTCACATGCTTTCCATTATCTTGAGCCCTTGCATTCTAGGATAACACCATACTATTCACTTTAAACTTTTTGGGAGAAGCTCTCTTGTCATGTAGATGCTTAACTTGCAACTACATCTTCATATTTTTAACTTAAGCTTCTCTTCTGGTTTCATCCAATTGCACTAGATTATTTATTTTGTGCTGCATATCATCATAGATTTCTTCATCATATTCTTGCACAAACTTATACATTTTGAGTAGGTTATTCTGTGATAGTATAGCATCTAGACCATATACTAAGCCAAATGGTGAATAACCAGTAGCCTTTTTCATAGTCACTCTATCTTCCCAGAGTGCCAACTTTAGCTTTGAGTCCCAAGCCTTTTTTTTTCTTCTCCATCACTCTCTTGATGATCTACAACTCTGTTGGCGACTAGGGTTGAAATTTGATATCACTCATGAAAAATGTTATGCCATGGATGCAAGAGAAGTCCCTATCATAGGCATAATAAATAAACTTCCCTACAGGTTAGCAACCTATCCTAACAAAGAATTCAAAATGAGTATGGTAGTAGTAGATATCCCACCTAATTATGGGGTGTTGCTATCTTAGAAATGGAGTGCATCTATGGGAGGCAGTATGCAGTGTGACATGTCTTATGCCACATTTCCCATTGATGGTAAGAATGTTCAAGTGATGAGAGAACCGAGGGTACCACATATGTTGGAGCATGTTCTTGAAGATGACAATTCTTTTCATAGATACTAATATTGGTGAGTTCAAGGTAGAAGAAGTACCAAGAGAGGTTGATAGGTGTCCTACACCTATAAGAAATGAAGTTTTAAAAGTATCTGACATAAACGGACTTTGGAAAATGTACTTTGATGGTGCAAGCTCCAAAGAAGGATCTAGTGCATGGATTTTATTAGTATCACCTACTGGAAATAATTATAAGTTATTTCTTACATTATATTTTTTTGTACAAATAATGTGGCAGAGTATGAAGCCTTATTATTAGGACTAAGACTTTTTGAAAAAAATGGAATAAGAAAGCTAATGGTGATTGGTGATTCTGAGCTTATAATATCCCAAGTGAGAGCTAAGTATGCCTGCAAGAATAACAGACTAAAGCAATACATAAATGTTGTTTGGGATTCCATTGAGTAGCTTGATGCTTTTGGGAAAATTAGATGGAAAGAGGACAAAATAGAGTAGCTATGAGTCCCGATGATATAACTTTCATAGGAATCTCTAAGGTTGAGATACAGACAAGGTCATCCATCCCTGACAATGTATACAACTGGCAGATTTTTAATGATGATGAGGATATTCTCAGATTCCTAAATCGTGTTGATAAATATGAAGGTTGGTAGATTGACTTTGGTGGATTTGTTGAGAATACTAGTGGAAAAGATATGATATTTGGAAAAGAAATCATCCAGATACTGCTTATGAAATAAATAAAAAATAAAAAAAATAAAATGAAATAAGATATTTCAGAATAAAGGTTTTAAATAAAAAATAAAATAAATAAAAAATAGTTCATGCATGTAAACGATACTGATTATGCCTGCTCCCATTTGTTTTGCTCGAGCTGCGATCACAGAGTAGGAGGAAGATATTTTGGGTGCCTTGGGGTTTTCAATCTAAGGTTTGATTTGCTTCTGTGTTGCTACGATTCATTTCCTTCCATTGCATTTAATATATTTTCTAGTTTTATAGAGGCGATGGAGAAGTCATGTGACGTTTTCCAAAACCAATTCAACGTCTAATGCGGAAGCCCAACCCATTCCTTGTGTGAATAAAGAAACGAGGAATTTCGGTGGCTCAGCACCCTTTGAAAGTGACGTGGATTTTTGCTCCAAGATACTCATCAAGATTGCCTATCAAAACATGCATATATTAGCTGAATTGGCCTGTCGTGCTCTGGAAAATGATTATAAAGGAGAAGAAAAGGAGGCAAAGGCTTCTTCTGGGCAGCCGAAAGTCTGTAAGTCCACTCGAACACCCTCCACCTCACATAAGCTAGTGATAAGAAGAACCAAGGGAGCTCTCAAATGTGTTTCTTCTGAGATTTTTTCCCATGCACAGTTAAAAAAGCTTTTATCACCCAATTCAGAGCAATCCCTCACGTGCGCAGATCCAAGAGAGCTCGATACCATTACCTCCACTCTAAGTATTCTGATTTTGAGTTGCAGAAGTACTAGAAGTACTGAAAGAAAGATATGGTTTTCAGAAATTTAATGCTTCTGTTAGGCCCAAGAGGGGCAGAATATGAAAATATTATTATTTCATTGTATATCAGGAAATTACATCCTGAATTTTATAAGAACTACCATTACAAATATATTAATCCTTGAGGATTAACATGCTTCAATATTATTGTTGGTGTTCTTTTGTGATATAATTATGTTAGGCCCAGGAGGGCAGAATATGAAAATATTATTATTTCATTGCATACCAGGAAATTACACCTTGAATTTTATAGGCAGAAGAACTACCATTACAAATGTATTAATCCTCGAGGATCAACATGCTTCAATGTTATTCTTGGTGTTCTTTAATGATATAATTATCTTAGTAATAGTCCTGAGATTATGAATTTTGGCTTCTCCGTTTCGCTCATTGATAAAATCTTGCATGGCTTAAAATGTTTAGATTACATATCTTCTTACTAAAATTCTATTATAGAAGGCATCTCAATCCTAATTTCGCATGTAAAATTTTATTTCTCAGTTAGATTTGCTACATATATGAGATTCAAGAGTCCAATGTAAAGAATAAATTAGATACCTTCCAAGTGTCTTCCTAAAAAAACGCATGTCTTAGATATGATAACATTAACACTTTACAGCCGATGATGCATTTTTGGGCTTCCCATAACATCAGTTAAACTGCTGTTGACTGAAGGTTAAAAATGTGTTCGACACCGGTGCATCACTGTTTCAATTTTTAACTCTACCTATGACTGATCAAAATGTCCTATAGAATAACTTAATTAATATATGGAGAAAGTTATCTATTATAATTTTAAATTTTAAATTTTAAATTTATATCATTTTGTTAAAATAATCTAATAAATTAATTAATATAGGGAAGGGTTGGAGATTTTGGAAGTCCCTATTAAAATTCTAAATTTATAATTTTGTATTATTTTAAATTTATAATTAGTCTTTTAATATTATTTAATTTAATTTAATTAGTATATTTATAGATCATAATTTTAAATTTGTTATTGAAAGTTTATTTTCTATTATTTGATTTAAGATTAGGCTAAATAGATAAGAGTTTTTTTTTTTTTAGATTAAATTATATTTATAATTTTTTCAAAGACTGTTTAAGATATAATTTTATGATACACATAAAAATTCAATGGGCCACATAATCAATTCCATGTTGTCCAAACCAACATAATATTAACATGGACAATGATTCAAAGGAAACTACAAATACAATTTTCATCATCTCATCTATCAATATTTAATTAATGCATAGTGATAGCTTTTTCACTATCCACAAGTTATTGTTCAAATACAATAAATCCAAAAGGATGAAGACAAAGAGCTTGTACAATTAAAACCTAACTACCATTGATTAAACTTGAAGCTCAACTTAGTTATAAGGATTAGGAAATATAATCCCCAACATTCATGCTAAAAAGGTCTCCCTAACAATATGTAATTTTTTAAGATTGCACATAGGAAGTTTTGTGTTACCACATATACACTATTGAGGTCCAACAAAGACACCAATGAGTATGGTAGATATGAAAATAATATTGCATGACAAGAAGAATAGGAGTGCGACAACATGGAGAGTTGTGTAGTATGAGAGCAAAAAATTAGGGCAGATTTCACAAAGTGGGACAACAAGTTCAAGAAAATGCACTAATTTACATTTTTTAGATTTGTTATAAACATGAAGGCCTTAAGAGGAAATTGGAACAGACAAAGTTAAGTAGTATTCAAATGGTTATCAACATATTGCATGGAATTTCATTGGATAAGATGGACATATAAATTAAAAATTTATGTGAGTTGTTAGAGATCAACAAACTATAGACTCTTAACCTTTCAAAAAACTAAATTTTAAATGCAATAGTCCAAAAATATGAATTTCAAGGAGAAGTAATTCATTACAAGGTAAAATTATAAAATTATGTGGTATAGTGATAACTCACTATAGTTTCTAATGACTTATATGATATATTTAGCTCAATAAATATGAAAGAACCAAAAAGAAATCCTTAATCCATTAGCCATGGAGTTAAGTGAAAATGAAGAACAATGACAAAGTCATGAAGTATAAATTGGAAACACCTACACATTTCTTAATAAAAAAATTAGACACAAAGATTCATAACCCTTAATATATACAACCCTTCTCTACTATAAATCTAAAATTGAAGCTTTAAGCTCGAAGGATAAGACATTAAAAAACAAACTATCTTATTGCTGCAACTTATTTACGAATGGGAAAACCCAGTTGAAAAGACCCATCTATGAACATAAATAAATAGTTACCCCTCTTCATTAACATCATCTATTAGAAGAAGTCAACGATCATTCTAATTTTCCTAATTATGCTTCAATATAGTTAGAATGAGAAGCATCTGAGATCTAATTTTAGATTGAAAAATACCTTTTAAAGGTTATGAACTCATTGGAGAAATTTGAAATAATATTAAATTAATTTTAGCTATCTAATTAGATCCAAAGATTAAGTAGGAGGGAAGGTTGGTGGGCTTAAACTATATTGAAGGGATACCATGAAGAAAGATTAAATTGTAGAAATTAATTTTCTTAAGGATAAGCATTCTAGACAACTTTGTTAGGTCATCAATAATTTTGTTGAAAAATGTCACTTTAAATTTACTCTCAAATATAATAATTTTTTGAGCTAGAAAATAGATGTCTACCAAATATTTATGGTTACATTTTGAAATAAATTATCTATGGCCTATCTTACAAGTTAGTAGATTTATTGCTTCTAAAATAAAAGTAATGGATGTAAACAAAAAGAAATATCAAAATTTTTTACTTGACTTCATGGACTATATTTTAGTAATATAGTCCATATTTTAGTACTTTGTAGTCTATTTACTATATGTATATGTTTGAATATTTTTTATGGTTTCTAGTAAATTATCAATTTGTATAATTAATCCATAAAGAATTTTAACTTGTTATGTGCATTTATAAACAATGAATGGTCATTTGACCTATTACATATGTTATTTTAATATCTATAGGCATATCCCCCAAGCCACAGATCGATGTAAACTTGGAAGAAGTAAGAGATTCTTGGAGATATTTTCTAAATCTCTCTACACATTGACTAAAAATTTGTTTATCTATTCTACTTGGTAAATATGATAGTAGTGAATTCAAACAATCAATACAATTTTGGAAATTATTATTGGAAGCATCAAATTATTTGTAACCATATGTAATAAAAATACTAATGGTTAAGTCAAATTTTTTTAATATTTTATTAAGAAAATGTTGATATTAAAATTTACCAATTCTTTGGTCTTTTCCAATGACATCCCTAATCACATCTCAATATTCTGATGGAATAGAACCATCTATAATAGAAACAAAATTTAATTAAATTTTAAGAAATATTAAAATAAATGAATATTTTATTATAAAGATCATATAAATATTACTAGTGGTATTATTCTTATGACTAAAACTTCCTCTTACATCATCATCATCAACCAATGGAGTGACACCATATGTAATGTAATAAGATTACTTTAGTGAGTTTAGATTTTAATAAAATATAAATAATATAATAATCATTAGAAATAAAAGTATAATACTTAGATGTTAAATGGATATTACCAACTTGATTTTGCTCATTTGTTATGTTTCTCTTTAGGATATCTAAAATCTTCAACACATGTTTGCATGTGTTTGGACCCTTTTTTCCCACTAACAATCACACACATGTAAATCTGGTCCAAGCTTTCTAACAAAATACCATTTCATTAGAATATATTGAATTTTTATCTTATACATGTTAGGGGGATCATATAGATAATAATATATATCGAATATTGTTTTTGACCTCTTTAATGTAGTTTTGCAATATGTTTCTTTTTTAAAGTTAGTTAGAAGTCCAAATAATTGCAAATATCTTTTATTTTTATAAAATGGCCCTACTCTATGAAGAAGTGTATGGATAAGCCAATGCATTTTCCTTGTGCATTTCCTAGCACAATTACTTAGACAATGACTCTTGATGTGGAAATGGTATGACTCTATGGAAGCATTTATTTTTTTTATTTTCATACAAGAAGTTTCAAAAATATTTTTCCCATATTGTTATGCAAAATAAATAATGATGTAAATTCATAGAATTAATAAATGAATAATTTGATAAATTTAAAAAAGAAAGAATAATTTGATAAAATAAATTAAAGGATGTAAATTCATAGAAACCAAAATGAATAATTTGATAAATTTACCAATACGACAGTCATCATGACATCAATTTTTTTAGAATTAATAAATGAATTTCTTCTCTTCTTTGAATCCCTCCATGAATTTGTTAATATGTGAGTAGTGGCGTCTGTATTGTCACTCATTGCATACATTATCTCACCCAATATATCAAACATGTTTGTACCAACATCCTTATTGTTGGCATACTTATATTGTAAAAGACAATATCAATCTATGGGGTTCAAAAATATAATGTTGCACATATTTTAATTAAATATTGACTTATACACATTTTCAGTCATGCTCTGTGTATATGAAAAATACATAAAATTATTTGGCATTCAAAGGATAATTTACATGTTAAATTATATAAATTTTTAAGTAACATTCTAATAAAATGAAATTTATAATTCAAACTAGTTTAAGCTATAAATTATGAAGTATATGTTTTTTATAAATGAAATATTAATCAAATATAATGAGTTGATTTAAGTTTACAAATAGAAACTAAGACTAATAAAAATTTGATGGCTTTAATATCCATACTAGCATAATATGTCATGAAAGCATTGACATTCCAATCTTCTTGACATTGTTTCCCTTGTTTATAAATTTTTGTTAGCCATTCATTTATATTCTCAACTTTATTTCTTGAGGATATAATCCATACAATAGGCACACGACCTCTTATTCATAAAAAACAAGCAAGGTATATAATTGATACTACATATTAATAAACCACTAAAAAATTAATATTTTAAAAATAAATAAATCAATGATTAAAATAGAATCCATAAATTTATAGTTAACATTGTTTTACTTACACCATATTTATTTGTTGAGAATGTTTTTCCATTGCAATAATTGAGTTATGTGAATGCTTGACCATCATTTTTCACATCAATCATGTTTAAATTCCTATGATAAATGAAACATTTTTCATGGTGTTTGGTCTTTTATCTAGTAGAACTTATCTTTCTCTTCTATATGCCACAAACTAATTTTTTTTGCATCATCTTCATTATTTTGGGATAGAATGGAGCCTAATCTTTTCCATGAATTCAACACATCTTTTCTCAACAAACATGCATCCCTCCTATTTATCAAATAATTTAAACCATGGTCTAAGTAGTGTTGTTCACATACTGTGTCAATCCCAAAACTTATTAGCAATAAAGACTCAATATATGATTTACATTCTTTCAATAACCTTGATGCAAAAGTGGTCCTTAGATAACCCAAAGGGTTATCTCTTCTATGAAAAATTTCATCATTGGTATCACAATGAATCTTCCATATGTAGAACCGAACCAACCACTTGTCAGTGCAGTGGTTCACTCGATAGGAGAGCAAAGCCCTTATGGAAAGCCATCTTACTGAGCCCACGTAGGCAGCAGGCAGATAGATATATAGGGCTTGCCATTTCTCCTCCCTCCCCTCCCCTCTACTATATATGGGATATGGGATATGGGATATGGGATATGGGATATGTGATATGAGATATGGGATATGGAAAAAGGTGATTCATTTCTTCTATTATGCACATTAAGTAGCAACCCCTGAAACTTTGTATACACCCAACTAGATACAACCGACTGCCCCAACTTGACTTATCAACCCACATACAAACTAGTCGTTCCCACCACCAACCCGGTCAGACCAATAGCCATGATTAGATAGTTGGGCTTGGCTGGGTTGGAAGCTCATCTTGACCAAATAGCTAGACAGAGTAACAGAGCGCTCGTCTCGACCGTCTTGGCACCATACTACCAGCCTCCCCCTCAGAACAGGTTATTGGGTATAGGGACACACCAGCATCAGAAAGAAACAATGAATGCACGACTATGGATTAGATTAGATATGGCTAATCCTCTCTCTCATTAGAGGAGCACCCTACCTATATAGGCGTTTGTTGGTCGATCGGATAGGGACGGTTTGAACAACTAGAACTATTAGGCACCTAACCCCACCCCAGATGGATCTATCGATCAAACCTAAAACCCACCCTGCATAGGTGGGTAGATACCGGAAAACTAGAACTATTGGGCGCCTAACCCTATCTTATCTACCGATCCCCTATCTAGAATTTCCTTTCTATGGTCTACCATACATTACCCTAACATAAAATTAGGTTTGACAACACCTTTTTTGGGTAAACCTTCATATTCCTTTCTTATTATCCTTGGTTTCAAAAGGACATCAATATCTATTTATACTCAAATAATATATATATTTTGGACATAGAAAAGTATCCCTTTTTGCTTACTTGATTTTGGAATAATTGACGATAAATTACACTTAATGAGGCCTTTATTTTGTGTTGTGAGGTGTTTTACACATCCACATTAGGTCTTGGACCCTTGCAAATGCATTTATTGATGTCTTGTAAAGGTGTTGTAAGGTGTTGTAAAAAATATTTTCACACTTTTCTAGACTAATGGACCTATCTTTCCATAATTTGATATTATAAAATGCATTTAATTACATTATCACATTAATCAAGAAGGCTTGTGGATTAAACTTGATTCTAATATAGTGTTGTAATGTGTCCTACACATTCACATTGGATGTTGTGCCTTTCTAGGCTAAGTGGACCTCATTTGAGTGTTGTAAAGTGTATTTAATCACACTTTCACATTGAATTTTGTGTCCCAATCCCTAACTGACCTTTACATCATCATCAATAGGCCCCTATCGCCCCATATTGTGTATCCCAAGGAATACTTTGATCAAATACCTGATGAAATCAACATAAGAACTAAAATTCCTCATTCCCTAACATTCCAGCTGTCAAAAGGGCCCCTCTAGAACTAAGTCGCCCATCTGGGTGAATAAGTCCCTACTAGGTGGGACTAAGTCACCCAACATGGCAACTTAGTCCAATTTGGCCTATTTTCGAGGTTTGAGTGCGAAATTTTGGATTTTAAGTTTATTCTTCTTTCATGTCAGCCTTAGGGATCCAATTAATGGGAAAATAAGGTGGATTTCCTATAAATATAAGAATCTGAACCATAATTCACATCTCTCTTATCATTCATTCATCATTTGTCTTCCACCTCAAGTCAACGGAGTTATGGTTTTTACATTCTAAGTCATCAAGATAGCTTTCAAGGACATTCAAAGGTAGATTCATCATCTTTTGCTAAAAAAATTCAAGATCAAATATCATGGAAAGTCTCTAACTCCATTGATTCATACTTCATTAGACCATTTCTTCATTTTGGTTTAATTACCTAAAAAAGGGGTTTAACCAAGGTAGACCCCCATGCCCTAACATTCACCATTTCTTTCTCTCTCCTTGTGTGTTTGCATATTTAGGAATCTTGATGGTTTGAAGATCATTGAAGATTAGGTTGAAGGGTTGTTGAAGACATCTCCTTGTTGACCAAGACAAAATATTCAATAAAAGTCACTTTTAGGCCCAAAAATCAGAGTTTCAGAAGCGGACGCCTGTAGAGAATCAAAGTGTAGACCGAGGGCTTTTGTTTCCACTTTCGAATTTTTAGAAATTTAGAAGTGGAATAAGTTACCAACAATGGTGAATTAGTCCCACTTAACTTATTTTTCAGAAGTTTCTATAGATTTGGATACCCATTTGGCTGAAACAGGCTCTAGACTAATTTTTCTAGATTTGGGACTAAGTCGCCTAGATTGGCACAAGTGTCCCAACCAACTTTTGCAATAGTTTTTCCAGGATTTCAGACCTTCATTCCATCCCTTTTCAGTCTCTTGGTGCACACATTCTATTTCATAGCTTTTTGTCTAGTTTTGTTTGCATTTCTGGGTCATTTATCATATGTCTGCATATCATAATGTGTTTTTCAGCACTATGCATATCTTAGGTTTTTCATTAATAATAACCTTTCTTTTTTAGTTTATTGCACTTAGAACATTACATTTAGGCATATTACATCCATCCTTGCCTTAATCTTGAATATAGACATTGCCCATTTTGGCCCATCTTTCCCCTTTTAGGTGAAAAATCCTATAAGGGCAAGAAAGTATTAGGGTGCGAAAATATATGTTTACATTTTGGTCAACCCAAATTTTGAATCCCATCTTTTCTGATTTGAAATCCATCTTTCACCTATAAGTAGCTTAACATTGCATTTCATTTTGCATTAGTTAATTTACATTCTAGGGTTTTCCAATTTTGCATTAGTGCAAGTGCATAAGGTTTGCATTTTTGCATTTTAAATCATTGAAAAACATCATAAAACTACATTTTACTTTAGTATTCAAGTTATACAAACTAAAAAGGATCAAAGTCATTTGAATTTTTTTGAAAATTTTAAAAAAACCCTAACTGGGACTAATTCACCATTCTGGTGGACTTAGTCCCAGTCCATATTTTTCACTGTCTTTTATAGCATTAGAAACCTCATTTCTATGCTTTCTAAGCCTCCTAGTATCATATACTATAAGTATGGAAAGTTTTGGGAACATTTGTTTTATGCATCTAGCCTAAAAACATCAATTTAGGGTAGTCATTTCTGAAATCATTTCCATTACAAGCATCATTAGATCTGAAAATATTCACATTTCTAAACTTTTGCATAACATGGATAAAAGTACTTTTCACTTTTGCATACACAATGTTTTTATTCATAAAACTTTGCATAAGTTTGATCAAAGTGCTTTTCATTCTTGCATACACATTGTTTGCATTCCTAAAACTTTGCATATAATGGATAAAAATGCTTTGTATCTTTGGATATACATTGCTTACATTGCTAAAACATTGCATTAAATGGTTACATGTTCTTTTCATTTTTGTTCAAACAATGTTCGTAACTTACATATTTAGACATGTTAAGAAACATTTCCTATCCCCCCCCATGAGAGTGCTTTTGTGAAAGAGACTACTATAGACATACAGAATTAGCATCATATAAATTTAATTAAATCATATTCGCCCATAAATTAAATAAATTTAGTTTATTTTGATTGATCTCCTAAAGTCTCTTCATTTAATTAAATCAAATGTATTTAATTAAATGGATAGTGCATCAATTTCCTCCCTTTTGATTTAAATAAATCCAAGCATCTAAATCAAAAGTCAAAATAAGCTAACATCATCTTAATTAATCAAATCCATGATTAATGCTAATCCTAATCACCCATCACATCCTCTAGCTTTTCCCACTTGTGCTCATAAATCAATTTAATTGATTTATTAATTCATCATTTTCCATCAACATGGCATAAAAAGAGAATATTCTTCCAAATTTGAATCTCCCCCCAAGTTGACATTTACATCCAACAAGGCATTTATGAGCTCTTACATGTCTCTTGCAAAGGTCAAACTTATCATTTAACTCATCTTATCATCAAATTCAAATTTCAAGTCTCCCCCTCTTTGGCACATTGACCAAAATGTGCTCATTCCTCAACCTCTCACATGTTGACAAGTAGCATCTTGTCATTGGTGGATCTTTAGTCCCACATTCACCCATTTTTCATGTCTCTCCATCATTCTCTCTTATAAATAGAGAGCTCATCCTTTGCATTTGATCATCCACAATATTAGTATCTTTGTTATACACACATCATCTTGTATCATCCACATATTTGGAGCTTATTAGGGATTGGGAAAGGGCTTCTTTCCATAGAAGCACCAATCCACTATGGGATAAGATTTGATTCATGTTATTTTTCTCTCAATTAGTATTCTTGTTGTTTTGTTTGCATTATGAATCATGATTCAATATTTCATAGGAGTGCTTGATTTACTTTATTTCATTTGCTAATAACACAAATGTTTGTTGGTATTTGAGGTAATTGCAGAAAAAAGTGCTCACATAAATGGCACTAGAAGGAGGGTCATGTGGACGTTGAAAAGGTTATGTAATTTAGCTTTATACAACTATTCTCTTATAGATGAAGGTGATTTCAACTTCATTCTATCACTTTTATATGCGTTGCATTTCAATTTTCTGTAATTCTGATTTTTTTTTTCAACTATAAGTCTATAAGTGCTACTTTTCAACTTGTAATGAAGGTATTGGGTCTATTGAGTATTAAATTACTATGTGCACATGTATATTGTCAAATAATCATTACATTTTGAAATAGGTATCATCCAGATAATGTAAATCCATTTGAGCTTGTAGTTTTGATGGTGAAAATTGGAAGTTTAAAATCTCAGGACTTATTACCCGCTTCATAAAGTTAGTGAGTAATTTTAATAGCTTGCACCACATTATTTCAGTAAAATAAATAAGTTAAAAACATGTTTGAAAGGGGAAAAGGAGTTCTAAAAATTGGGAATATGTAGTTTGTGTTTCTATATCAAATATAAATTTGTCACAATTTACAACTTTCATCTTAATGTAGCTCCACACCCACTTCTCATTTCATGCAAAAGCTCCACTTCATGTAACCCCTCTTACCATATAACCCATGGATAATATTATATGTTAGCTCATTGGGGGCACAATTAAGTTCCATTGAATTCATCTATTTCAACAAATCCAAGCCATTTTTTGGATCCCCTTGTGCACATAGCCCCTGGTTGAAGGCCGTACATATGATCATAGTGGGGGAAATTCCAATCTCTTTGCTTCGCATTGAACCACCCTACACTTTATTCTCCCACTGGCTGAAAGAAAAAAAAAATCATTACACAACACTTAGGAAATCCTAATCTTATCGTACATGATGACCTCATCTTCACTGGTCTCTCATATTCGCACACCACACAACACTAAAGAAATCAAGCTGGCTGAATTTTGATTGTTATTCTTAAATGTATTGACTAATGTGAACTACATTTTGGGCTTCATGGCTAATAATATTTGGTCTCTACTTGCTATTTTATAAATATCATTCACATTCTCTACCTATCCAGCCGCGTCAAAGCAAAGATTTTGTGACATTTTAGATTCATTAATAAGCATTGTAAATTGTTAATATCTTTAGAACAAGCGTTCTTCCCTTTGCAAGCTTGATGTTGACCATATTAATGAATGATAACCAGCTAAATTAAAGAGGGAATTTGATGTGTTTTGGAGTATTTCAGAAAGTAAGTGTAGTTTCCATTAATTGACTTTGGAAGTTGAGACCAACCATGCATTCCTCCGCCAAGGACATTAAAATCTTTGATTGATGTGCTTTATTCATTAAAAATTGATTCATGTAGGAACAAATTATTCTTTTCTTGGATGCTAACAACAAAGGAGCTCCATACACTTTCCTATATTAAATGCTTCTCAATAGCAACCTTTCAAGAGATTTCAACTTTTAAATTTTGCTAGCAGTAGTATCAAATATTGTGACGCCGATGTCCTTCATTGACGGGGTGAGCCATCATTTTTTCAACTGAAGGTTCGGTGCATTTGTTGAAGATTGAACACCATGATGTTGACACATTTACATAGATTGTAGGGTGTTGGAACTATAGATGCAACGCACCAAACATCATCTAATGTAATTATATCGATTGACTGGTTCAGGAAGACACATCCTTCATGAAGATACACTTCTGATATAGGTTTATCCATTTTTATTGACCTTTTGTGTTAACAATGCCTGGTCAAAATGAATGTTGAATGCCGAATCTTGTGATGTAGACTTTTAATATATTTTGGGGATATGCAAATCTATAAATTAGGCGACAACTTATGACAGGTGACTTTGCATTTAGTTGAAGTAACTCCATATTTGTCTAATCACCTTTTGTAGGCAGTGTAGGAAAATAACGTTGGGAATCATAAATGCCTTAGTTGTGTATCAAAATAATTTGAAAATGAATCTTGTGTTGATATTGGTTGGATCTCGTGTTGATAGTGGAAATCGAAATTAGCATACAATCTTTTGAATATTTTTCCATTTCTATGGTGGGAATTTTTGGAGTTGACCTTTTGTTTTGTAGGGTTTGCATGAAAAATAAGGGCATTGGAATTGAACTTGAATTGACCAATGCTGAAATATTATCAATTAGATATCATTATTAAGTTGATCACATCCTTGCCAGTATTGGCATGACGTGTTGGTTTAAAGGTGGCATTGTTGTTCTTGCCACAAAGGTTCAAACCCCATTGGGGTGGTATTGTTGAATGTTTGTATTTTGGTTCATAGCTCCGGTTCAAAAGCGTTTACCCCTTGAATAATAATAATAATTTTTTTTTATCACATCCTTGAAATTGATCTTCTTTCAATATATATATATATATTTTTGAATTGTTTCTTAACAAGTAATTCTCGTATGTTTTTATCTTGTAGATTTGCACATGGAACTTGAAAAAAATTGAAGCATAGAAAACACTCTTTGAAGAATTAATGTTTGAGTTGGAGAATCAAGCATTGAAATTGAAAGAGCATTTTTAAATGCTTATTGAAATTGTCTAGAGCATCCAAGTGTTGCTTTCTCTTTTACACCAACTAGATCAATTTGGGGATTGGTGATTGATTTTTTTCAAAATTGATTAAAATTGAACCTTAGAAACTCACTAGCTTTTGGATTTGGTTAAAAAATTGAACAATCAACTTCACATTTACCTTGGTGCTTTAAAATGAATTCATCATTTCTTTGAGGCTAAAACGAACAAGTACTTGATTTGTGTGATTTTGTCTTAGGTGCATTTTGAGTGCGTATCCTCTCCCTTTGCGCTTCGTGTGATCTGGGGTGCAAGAGAAACACTCAAAATGAATTTTATTGCTTTGAGTCACCTTTAAGAGAGGGCTTACTATGAGAAACACCTCGCAACAGGAAACTCATAAACAAGTTCTTGCAAGCAGGTTTACCGATGGGCTATATCAAAGGGTGTGAAATCATGAGAAATTAGCACAAATCCGTGCCAACAACAGATTGCACCTAATCCCATGCCTTAAGTGGAATGAGAATTGTTGAAGAGCCTCAAGTGTCCAAGTAGGTGAGTGTTGGTTCTAGTGTTCACGATTTGTTGTCACTAAGAACCTTGTTTATAGCAACCAACCAATCCATCCAACAAGTTTATCAGAGTGGTGCATTGGAACTTAGATTCCAAGAAGTTACTTTCCATGTCCAATCTTGGTTAGAATATAGGGGTTAAGACTTCATTCTTAACATACCTTTATATTTTTTCCTTGGTTGCATGTAAAATCATCTCTTCTACTACGAAGGGAATGAGGCAAGCCCACCAAGAAAAATGTACCAACTGAGCTAAGATGTTATATTTCTTGTGAGTTAGTTTGAAAACATAGTGCTTGGATCCAAAACATTGAGACAAACATTAAACAAATCATCAGAATTTCAAAAATTTTGAGAGGAACAAATACCTTTGAAAAGTCCTCATGTTACTGCTTGTCCCTAGGGGTTCTTATCCCTAGAAGGCTTCTAAAAACTGAGAACTATATCTCGATTTGTTCATTTCAAAGTCAACAATAGGAAACTATGCTCTTGAAACCTTGATTTTCACATAATGGACCTTGTGGAATGAAAATGGAATTGAGACATAGACATTCAGTTTGAAAACTAAGAAAGAAGTGTGTTTGTGGTAAAATCAAGTCATTAACCAAGATTAACTCAAATTGAACCCCACATATGTGCTTGTTTATCTTTTTATCGTCTTTCAAGCAAACATTGGTCTTTTGGTTTGAACTACTCTTAGAGAAAAGTGTGTTCTTCGATATCTTGGTCTAGTAAACAAAGTATCTCTAAGTCTCTTAGGATCAAAATCAAAAATTTCATCCATCCCCCAAACATCAAATCAAAATCATCTCATAAACAATTTTTGGAAATCTTGAAAAAATCCCTCATGCTAAACTTTGGGAAAATAATTTGGACCAAATCAAAATCATTTTTTTTTATTATATGTGTGTAGATGAATCCTTATCCTCATATTTAGTCAAATTACCGGTCTTTGTGAACAAGTCTATCCCTTGATAACATCCAACATCTTGTGGTTTATGAGTTCTCTATCCAAAATCCAAAATCAAATCAAATCAAAATAATCTTGATTGGTTAGGTGTGTCTAGATGAATCCTTCTTTACACATTTATTCAAACTAGCATCTTTTGGAAAAATGTACTCTAGGACAACATCCAACCTCTTAGAGTTTATGAGTTCACTATCCAAATCAAATCAAACCAATCCCAAATCAAATAAAAACATCAATCCAAGTCCTAAAGTTTAGTGTCCTCTTCAAGGTTTCCTAAGAGTTCCAATCATTCACCCATCATCCATCTTTCATATCTTATCACCATTATTTTGATCCTTAAAATATTAGACTTTCCTTTTTGTACCTAGAGTTTAGATCAACCCAAAGAATTAGAGGTTCACCTCCCAGAGTCTTGAAAATTGATCCTTATTTTACGGTCCAAAATAGACCTCAACATATGAGAAACATGGAATATAACCTTGCTCCATACATCATGAGTAATCCAAATCAATTGAACTTTCAAAGCCTTGCAATGCCGATTGATTATCAAAACTCATATTTATACAATTCGTACATGGGATCATTATCTCCTACAAACCTTAATGGTACAACAAATGTGAGTATGCCCAATCAAAAATTTGGAATACCTTTCCTGATGGTAGATTTAAATCCAAGTCCAAAACTACAAATCTATCAACCAAACACCCAATGTATGAGCCTTCAAATGAACAATGTCATCCCATCAAATCCCAACATGCCAAATGTGAATGTACCAAGTACAACTTTACAAAAATTGAACATTTTGAATCCAAACTTGGTAAACTCTGGGATGGATATGTTTGCAAATAATAAGAATATTGTTCAAAGTCCAAACAATATGTTAACGAATACGTGTATTAATCCAAGTCAAGGTAACACCATGCAAAATCAAAGTTACCTAAATCAAGGCAATGTGATTCCCAACATCAACAATGTTCAATTTCAACCTATCATGCCAAATATAAACATCATCCCAAATCAGAAAATTGTCCAAAATAAATCGATCCAAGGCAATCCATCAAGTACCAATCAAATCATTGCATCAAATCCTCCAAATATACCATTGATATCTCAACCATAGATGCTATCCAATCAAATAACAACATCGATCTCGACAAATCAAAACATGGTCTCCCAAGGACCTATCACCTCAGCCATTCCAACCATCACTATCACTTCAATCATTCCAACCACCACTCTCACACCCATCACATCTCAACCCCTCACTACCATGATCGCTCCAAGTGTATCTCAACCACTTGTCACTACATCCAACACAATTCTGAATCCGCCACCACTACCACCTAAACCAAACACAACAAGCCAATATAGTGATGCACTAAAAGATTACAAAGCCTACCAAAAAGAACTCTAATAGTACCAAGCTGCTCAGGCTACCCAAGCCTCCCAAGCCACGCAAGTTGCTCAAGCTACCCAACAAACACAAGCACAAACATGAAAAATGATAACTATTGGGGACAATGATTAAGATTCTACCAATGACCATGTTGAAAATGTCTCTACATCACCTAACAAGTTAGATGGAATATCTCAAGAATTCATTCCAAAGCATGATCAACATATTTCACCAAATTCTAGTAGTGGTCCTTTCCAAGACATATTGACATCCTTCGACCGCATGGTTGCGGATATTGAAGGAATCTTCAACTCGACATTTGATCCAAGTCCACTAAAAAATGAAGAGGATATTGAGCCAATTCCCATGCCTAATGATGACATCCAAGAACCTTTTATAAGAAATCCATCCTTTGAAACTAACCCATGTCAAGATCTTGATCCAAAGCATGTTGAAAGCAATTATGAAATTAATCAAGATCAAGAATTTGTATCTCCAAGATACTATAATGATCTAATGGAAACTCTCCTATCTATACAAGATTTTGCAAATGATGATCATGTCCATATAACACATACTCCTCCATCTACCCATGAGATTATTTCTGTGGATGGACACGTAGATGATCTTCATTCAGAACATGATTCCTTTACTCCTAACATTATTACACAAAAAGAGCAGGTTATCGATTCCTATAGTCAAACTGAGTTGTCAACATGAGAATCAGATATACCCCAAATTCAGACTAAGGACATCATGTATGAAGATATCCAAAATTATCCACTCAAGGAAAACAATCAGATAGAACAAGATATTCCAGAGTCAACAAAGCATCCAATTGAGATAACATCATCTGCAGTGGTTATTTATCAAAGAATGCATTCTAAACAAAAAGCTCTCAGAATAGGAAGAATCAAAGCATGAAGGTACTACTTCCATAATATTGGGGGAAACTATGTCTCAAGAAAATGTCAACATAGGAAGCACGAAGATTCCTTATAATGAAACTAGTGTCAATACTACAACTAGCCATGCCATGAATCTTCATCCACCCATCAACCCATTCATGAATTGGGAAAAACTTAAAAAGAAAGATTTGAATCAAAGCATAGATACCGTTATCAAAGAAAAAGAAACAGAGCATGAAGGACACATCAAATACACATGGATACCAAAAAATACACAGAAATATTATCCCTATCAAATTCCATCAGTCAAAGAAACTATGGGGAAAAATAAAAAAGGGAAAAGTATCCATCAAAGATGTCCACAAAAGAAAAATCAGGCTTTTCAAGTGACATACAAAGTGTATCAAGCAGTTGGTCCTAATTCCATACACACTTTCGTATCCACCCATCATTGCTCATCTTCCCAAGTTTGGAGAGTTAAAGGTTCCAAACTGTCAACCAATCCATCTCTTATCCCTAAACACACTCCATCCATGCCTCCACGCATGATATCCAATTCTCAAATTGACCATGTATTGGAAACAACCCTTCATCATAAGGATTTCAAAGGCACTCTATCACAATGTGTGCACAAAGACATAGTTAACCCCGATATCAATAAAGCAGATCAAGAATCTCAAAAGTTGCATTCAAGTGCATATATCTTGGCAAAGCAACTTCTTCAAGTAGGATATCAATGGCACATTATTATAGAAGCATTTACATCGATACCATGAGGTGATTCAACATGAGCTTAAAATCTTTCAAAAGTAAAAAAAAAAATCAGAAAAAGGATTGAAAAAAGTAAAGATAGATCGTCCTCTAGTGAAAATCGCATGGGCACCGCTTTGGGCAGGTACCATGATGAAAACCTACCAAACAGGCGTCATGTGTAGAATCAAGCATCTGCATGCACTATTTCAGGTGAAAGCATCTCATCCCATCCATAATAAATCCAACATTTCATCCATCTTATCCATAATAAATCCATTCATCCATGAACCATTTATCCAATCCATCTTTATCCATCTACATCCATAGTCCAAATTATATTGATCTTGAAAAAGTTTGGTGCACACTTTATGCTAGCTTATGGTAAACATCTTGACATGAGTCATTTTCATTGATCCTATCCTACCCAACATTATCTAAGCCATGAAGCATTATCCAAATGAGCTTTCTTTATCTGAACACCTTATCTCATTACAAGATAGTCCATATCCATCCATCTATACACCTATCCGAGAATCCACCAATGGCATTCGATACATTGCTAGAAATTGGGGGAAAATATTTACATCTTGCTTCAAGAATAAATATTTATCTATATCCTCCAACCCATGTGGTGATTTGAACATTAGAAAACATAAAATCAAATTGGTCAAAGCATTTGTGAGCCAAAATCCAAATCACTAGCCCATGGTATATTTTGACGAGAAGACATTCCTTATCAATATTCATCTTTCATTGAACATCAATCCAAACAATCAATATAAGTTGCATCTAATTTTCACTTCAAATGTCACATCAAATCATCCAAAACATATTTTGTTTCAAACCAAGCTTCAAAATCCTGATCGGTCAAATCCAATGAAAAAATCATCATCTCGGGATATCCTTGTGTTGCTTAACACTATCCTTGCATTGTTGTGCATCCTCAACAATGTTATCATCATCAATCTTGATCAATCAAATCCAATCAATCCGTCATCATCTTGGGATATCCATCTCAATCCTTGTGTTGCTTAACACTATCCTTACATTGTTGTGTATCCTCAATAATGTTATCATAATCAATTCATCAATCAGATTAATCAACCCTAGCTTGGTTTTCAAAAAAATCCTAAATAGAGCATTGATATCATCCAACATATCCATATCCAAATTGTCAAAATCATCCAAAAAATAGAAAAATCCAAAAACATTCAAAAAATTAAAAAAATATAAAAAACATGACATCTGAACTATGTCGTCTCTAAGCTTAACGTAGGAAAGGCTAATCTTTGATCAGCCTCCGAGACGCAAAAAAACACAAAAACAATAAAAAAACACAAAATCCAAAAACATTCATAAAATCTTAGAAAACCCCAAAACATTGAAAAATTAAAAATCAAAACATTTGAAAAATCCTAAAAATACCAAAAACAGCCTCAAAACATTCCAAAAACGTCAGAAGCATCCAAATATTTAAAAAATTCCATCCGTCTCATCTCAATTTCACTTGAAATAATCAATCATCCATAATAAACTGATCTTCACCTTCATCCTTTGGCAACATAATCAGAAACAATCACAACAATTAGCAAAATAAAACTTCAAACACAAAATCAAAATTGAAGCAACAAACCGTTAAACGCAAAATAAAACTCTTGATCATTTTCAAACATGTCAGTCAACCTTATATCAACAACCTATCAATTAACTTATCAACCCATCATCATCCTATACAATGCATGTCCTAGGATATATGATATTCTAACATTGGGCATCATTTTGGATATCACTTTGGATTCTTATCCTATCAAAACCCATCCATTTGGCTAGAGGTATGGAGAACATTGACTTGTTTGCATACTTGATCTTTTATTTTGATTTATCTTATTGTGCTCATTCCAATGACCTCTCAATGATGTCTAATCAAAGCGATTTAGAGAGAAAGGAATGGGGCATCGATCATTATCTTTTTGTCTATTGTGCTTGTTGGACATTCTTGTAATATAACTTGGCGAATACTTTCTTTGTTATTGTGAAAAAGAATACTTTGGACTATCTATTTTTTGAGTCAAAATCCATCAAACTAAGTACAACACCATCCTGGTTCTTTATACCTTGATGCATCATATCTATGTGTATTATCAAACATAAGGTAAGTAGCCCTTTTAAAATCCCAATTCTTGATAAGCAAATCATCCATTTCTCATCATCATCTCTCATAAAGTTGGCTTGTTGGATCCTATTGTCATCATCTGATTTCTTCTTTTCTGTAATAACATCACATCATGATTATTTAGTCATCATCACCAGTACATCCATCCTTCATCCAAAAACCATCATCATTATGCACATCATCTCACATGCATTGCATTTGCATCATCATCATAATATAGATCCGTTAGTCTAAGCATTTGCATCATACATCCAATGCATAATCATATAGGCATTATTACATCATCCATCTCACATGCATTGCATTATCATTTAAGTTGTTTAGAATAATATAGATTGGTTATTCTAAAACATCTTAAAACCATATCATTTGCATCATCATCATAACCATCCATACGTCTATCTTGAACCTCTTTATAGTGAGATCGACCCTCAAATTGAATCTTTCTCTTGATCTCTCAAGGGGGAAATGTACTAGTGTACTTCTTTTCACTGGGGCATCCGAAAAAATTATAATTTTTTTTACTTTGATCTCAGCAAGGTTATTCTTTGAACCAACGCAACAAGTACATTGCTTCAAAGAGGGGCAAAATGTAGACATACAAAATTAACATTGAATGCATATTTAATGAAATCATATTTTCCTATCAATTAAATAAATTTAGTTTATTTTGATTGATCTCCTAAAGTCTCTTCATTTAATTAAATCAAATGTATTTAATTAAATGGACAATGCATCAATTTCCTCCCTTTTGATTTAAATAAATCCAAGCATTTAAATCAAAAGTCAAAATCAGCTAACATCATCTTAATTAATCAAATCCATGATTAATGCTAATCCTAATCACCCATCACATCCTATATCTTTTCCCACTTGTGCTCATAAATCAATTTAATTTATTTATTAATTCATCATTTTCCATCAACATGGCATAAAAAGAGAATATTCTTCCAAATTCGAATCTCCCCCCAAGTTGGCATTTACATCCAACAAGGCATTTATGAGCTCTTACATGTCTCTTGCAAAGGTCAAACTTAGCATTTAACTCATCTTATCATGAAATTCAAATTTCAAATCTCCCCCTTTTGGCACATTGACCAAAATATGCTCATTCCTCAACCTCTCACATGTTGACAAGTGGCATCTTGTCATTGGTGGATCTTTAGTCCCACATTCACCCATTTTTCATGTCTCTCCATCATTCTCTCTTATAAATAGAGAGCTCATCCTTTGCATTTGATCATCCACAATATTAGTATCTTTGTTATACACACATCAACTTGTATCATCCACATATCTGAAGCTTATCAGGGATTGGGAAAGGGCTTCTTTCCATAGAAGCATCAATCCACTATGGGATAAGATTTGATTCATGTTATTTTTCTCTCAATTAGTATTCTTGTTGTTTTGTTTGCATTATGAATCATGATTCAATATTTCGTAGGAGTGCTTGATTTACTTTATTTAATTTGCTAATAACACAAATTTTTGTTGGTATTTGAAGTAAATGTAGAAAAAAGTGCTCACAACTACAACCTTGGACATTCCTAACGATCATACTTGTTCTTCTCCTAATATCTCTCCTATTGGTGACAAAGATATTTTGGTAGAAGAATCAAAATTAATGAGAGTTTTGAGAATCCTAGTTGTTTCTCTCCTCTTACCTCTCTTAGTGGAAAAAAATTGATAAACAAGACAATGCAATCATAGGTAATCATGACAATAACATTTATTTTTATCCTAGTATCTCTCCTAGTTGTGAAGTAGATACTTTTATGTTAGAAAAAAAATCGATGAAGGTTTTGAGTATCTTAATTGTCCCCCTTTAGCTAGTGAAATACTCATTGAGCAAGAACCTTCAACCATTGATCATTCCCCTACTTGCGATGAAGTCATTTTAGAAGAACCAATCCATGAATGTCAAGAACATTTGATTTGTTGTTCTCCTAAAAACTATCCTCGTAGGGAGAATATCATTGTGCAAGAAAATGAAAACAATAATAATGTGTCTTCCTGAGATAAAAAGGTGACTCTAGATTTCCCTTCATTAGAGATACATCAAACTAAGACTGTTGAGGTTATGAATGTGCAAGTTTCCATTAGATCCCCCTTGATCAATGAACCTCATACATACCTCATGGGGCATCCTAAGAACCCTCTAATTCTCTACCCGCCTTCACATAAACAACAAACTCAAAACCAACCTGAACTCATTCTTTATCCCCCATCACAAAAACCTCCAATTGAACCTAAACCTAAATTCACCCTCTACCCACCTTAGAATAATGTGTGGCAACAACCGAGTTATAGTATAATTGCTCATACATATAACACTAGAAACAATCCACAACCGCAACAACCAACTCCAACTTCCTTTCCTTTTCCTAATTCTATACTACCTCTTGCTCCTTGATTAAGGGAGTATGATCTTGTTGAACAACTTAAAAGCACTCCCACTAAGATATCCCGTAGGGACCTTCTTATGATTTCGCCTACCTATCACACTATGCTTCAAACGACCTTACAAAAAGTTTCTATCCCTTCTAATGCACAACCAAATTATGTGGCAACTATAATTCAAGGATTGAATGCTGAAATTGTTTTCCACCAAAGCAAACTCCCCTCTTTGGAAGTACAAAAAAAAATGAAGCTTTCATAATCCTATCTCAATACAAAACAATAGGGATAAAGCAAACCCTTGTTGACAATAGCTTCGCTCTTAATGTGTGTAGTGTAAACCTCTTGGATAGGATTTGTGTGGATAGATCACAAATTTAACTCTCAATTATTTGTCTATTAAGAGCTTTGACAACGAAGAAAAGAAGCTACTCAGTGTGATCACTTTTCCTATTATAGTTGGAGTGGCCACATTGAATGCACCAATCCATGTTATTCCCCATGAACTTTCATATAATCTCCTTCTCGACAGGTCATGGATTGATGAAATGAATGGTGTGTCTTCCACTCTGCATTGTACAATGAAATACATTTACAACAACAAAGTGTGTACATCCTTGAAGTTGACCCCAATCCAAATAGTTGTTTGAACATTGAGACAATCAAAGAAAATTATTTAAACACATTATCACTAACTAGACAAGTGGAACCCATCCAACAAAAAGACAAACACCAACATATTGAACAAATCATGAAGCTATTACATGATGATTGGGGTTCCTTAGATTTCACACCACCGCTCATGGACAATCCTTCGAAAGCATCCTCCACAACCAATTTAGACTAAAACATGTAACAAATGATATAACAACCTTTGACGAAGACAACGATGAACAACCACCCAATCCAAAAGCAATGAAAAAGGTTTATGGATGAGGTTATGAACTTATGAAACAACTTGTCTATAATGGAAAAGGATGTGGTGCTCAAAAACAAGGTATCCATAACCTTATAGATCCTATCACACAACAAACAACTCACGGTCTTGGTTATTGTCCTTTGGTAGAAGTAATCAAGCCTTCCCTCAACATCAATTTACTATCAAAAAACATCCTTCTAAGAAAAATTTAATCGTCATACACCCTAAATTGATAGAAACTAGTGGTCTTGATTCTTCTCCTTTGCAAGCAATCAAACAAACAAATACATCCTTTCTTAATGTCAATTTCATATCACAAAACCATAATGAGTTGAATTCATTATAATTTACACCCTCATGTAAAGGAGAGCCCAAAATATCACAATCTAAAGAGTCTTGTGTATGTATGACATCTTGTACTAAGCAAGAAATGTCTTTGTCACAAACTATTGGACCACCCTCTCCCATTTTTCAAGAGGGTATCTTTCAAGACTTCTCCAAGATCACTTGATCACCCTTCCTCCAAGAACTCGAAAGAAATTCTATTACAAGACTTCATTTAGTGCATATCATATAGTTCATGGTCATTCTACTAATGAATGTAAGGCTTTGAGTCATAAAATACAACATTTAAAGCAGTTTGGTGTTCTTCCTTATGTGGGGGCACCTAATTCCTCTAATTGATACTAATTTCCACTCTAGCATGCATTTCATTAATTATTTTGGCTCACTGTTGTCCTATACTCAATGGGGGAAATGGGTAAGGTAGCCTTGTGCTTGTATGTCACTTATCGTTTCCTCTTTTAACTATTTGTTAACCTTTCATGAACATATAAGAGCAAGCTTGGGATGTAGAAGACATGCCTTAAGTTGGCTCGCATGTGACATACTACCTTTTCCATGATGTAGCTTATTGGAAACATATGAATTGGCATAGGGCTTTCTGAGTAAGCTCTCATGTCTTCTTCTTCCTCCTCTACTTTAAAGCAATTACTCACAGTACTGATGTTTGTAGCCACTTTAAAGTGGGGGCATACACCAACATTCACATTTCATTGTGTGATTTCATTCTTCTTGCAATGCATCATCTTCTTGGTGGTGTCATTGGGCTTGATTCCCTCCAAGAGCATGATATTTCTTTTGACACATCCTCTCTTGGAAACGTTAATCATGATGTTCAGGCTAAGATGATACCTTATAGAAACTAAGCAAAATCCCTTTGAACATTCCTTGCACTATTTTTCTATTTACAACAATTGTCATATAGCCACCTTGCATAACACAGCCTGCATGTCTATGATACCATCCTATTTGTCTATGAGTGTCAAGTATAAAAAGTTTTTCTTACCTCATAGATCTCAAAAATAATTTTCACTGTGGAGCCTTATTAAAGTTATCAAGAGGTATAACTTTGGTATGGTTGGGCGGGAAGCCCATTCCAAGGCATGAATTTTCCCCATAGCCACCTTGTGGATTTCTCACCCTACGGACAACCAAAATTTATGTGGCCCTAAAGTGAGTATGTTGTGAATTTCTCACCCCACGGATAGCCAGAAGTTCTGTGGCTCCAAAGTGAGTATACTTGGGCCTTCTCACCCAACAGACAACCATGAGTTTCATCACCCCAAGTGAGTACACATTTCTTGTTCCAAACAAATCACCTAGATCTGATCTACAATGTGTTGGACAAATGGTCAAAGCTTGATCCACCTTTTTATTTTCATTTCTCTTCCTTCTAGTTCTTTCAATTGCATGATCATGTCTCTTGTTTTTCTACAAATCATTCACCTTGCGTGTGTCCTTTCATGCTTATGTTGGCTTGACTTAGGATCTTGGATCCTCGAGGCTTGCACAACCTCCTTTGATCTTTGTCATCCTTTTTCATCCGCATTGGTATGATTGGACCCTTCTTGAATGTCTACTTTAGTGTGAGTTTGAAGCAAGTTCATCCTCTCACTAAAGTGGGGGCTAATTGTGGACACGGTAAAAGTATCCCTTTTTTCTTGCTTGATTTGGGAATAATTGATAATAAATTAGACTTAATGAGGCCTTGATTTAGTGTTGTGAGATGTTTTACACATCCAAATTAGGTCTTGGACCCTTCAAAATGCATTTATTGATGTCTTGTAAAGGTGTTGTAAAAAAGACTTTCACACTTTTCTAGACTAATGGACCTATGTTTCCATAATTTGATATTATAAAATGTATTTAATTGCATTATCACATTAATCAAGAAGACTTGTGGATTAAACTTGATTCTAATCTAGTGTTGTAATGTGTCCTACACATTCACATTGAATGTTGTGCCTTTCTAGGCTAAGTGGACCTAATTTTAGTGTTGTAAAGTGTATTTAATCACACTTTCACATTAAATTTTGTGTCCCAATCCCTAATTGACCTTTACATCATCATCAATAGGACACTATGGCCCCATATTGTGTATCCCAAGGCATAATTTGATCAAATACTCGATGAAATCAACATAAGAACTAAAATTCCTCATTCCCCAACATTCCAGCTGTCAAAAGGGCCCCTCAATGACTAAGTCACCCATCTAGGTGAATAAGTCCCTGCTAGGTGGGACTAAGTCACCCAACATGGCGACTTAGTCCAATTTGGCCTATTTTCGAGGTTTGAGTGGGAAATTTTGGATTTTAAGTTTATTCTTCTTTGATGTCGGCCTTAGGGATTTAATTAACGGGAAAATAAGGTGGATTGCCTAAAAATATAAGTCTCTAAACCCTAATTCACATCTTTCTTATCATTCATTCATCATTTTCTTCCACCTCAAGTCATGTCAAGATAGCTTTCAAGGACATTCAAGGGTAGATTCTTCATCTTTTGCTGTGAAAATTCAAGATCAAACATCATGGAAATTATCTAACTCAATTTTTTCATACTTCATTACATCATTTCTATTACCTAAAAAGGGGTTTGACCAAGGCAAACCCCCCTGCCCGAACATTCACCATATCTTTCTCTCTCCTTGTGTGTTTACAAATTTAGGAATATTGAGAGTTTTAAGGTCATTGAAGATTAGGTTGAAGACTTGTTGAAGATATCTCCTTGTTGACCAAGCCAAAATATCCAATAAAAGTCACTTTCAGACCCAAACATCAGAGTTTCAAAAGCAGACATCTGTAGAGAATCAAAGTGCAGATCGAGGGCTTCTGTTTCCACTTTTGAATTTTTAGAAATTTAGAAGTGGAATAAGTCACCAACAGTGGTGAATTAGTCCCATTGAACCTATTTTTTTGAAGTTTCTATAGATTTGATACCCATTTTGCCAAAACGAGCTTTATACCAATTTTTCCAGATTTGGGACTAAGTCACCCAGATTGGCACAAGTATCCCAATCAACTTTTGCAATAGTTTTTCTAGGATTCTAGACCTTCATTCTATCCTTTTTCAGTCTCCAGGTGCACACATTCTGTTTAATAGCTTTCTATCTAGTGTTTGCATTTATAGGTCATTTATCATATGTCTGCATATCACAATGTGTTTTACAACACTTTGCATTTCTTAGGTTTTTCATTAATAATCACCTTTATTTTTTAGTTTATTACACTTAGAACATTACATTAAGGCATATTACATGCATCCTTGTCTTAATCTTGAATGTAGACATTGCCCATTTTGGCCCATCTTTCCCCTTTTAGGTGAAAAATCGTAGAAGGGCAAGAAAGTATTAGGGTGCCAAAATCTTTGTTTACATATATATATATATATATTAATTCATATAAAAAAATTAAATATAAAAATGAAATTCTTATTAATTATATTTAATCTAGGAAAACCTTGAGTATATCTTGGTAGTTTATTTGGTAAGTTTTGTTGTGCTATTCTTTGTATGATATTTGTAGATAAATATTGTAATTCCCAGCCACACAAACCCCAAAGGACCACTTATAACTAAAAATTGTAGCAATTTTTTTTTTTTAAAGTAAAACTAATATGTAAGTTAACATACAACACTTATAATGAAACTATACATACACATCAACAACTAGTCCTCTGGGGTAACATGACTGCATTACGAACACTCCAATTATCCAAACTAAACATACATCACAAAATAACTGCAACATGAGTTCATTACATCCACTGCAATATAAATATATATTTCCATAGATACAACACCATTAAAGATCACATAACATGAATCAAAGAATACATATACAACTTCCCATTCATGGTGTAAATCATTACACTGCTTACAAGTTTACATCAAAGCTTCCCTTATAACAACGAGAAGGATAAATCAATTACAAGATGACTGAAATGATTACAATTCATAGCATCCATGCTGCTACAAGAATCTGGAACACAAAAAAAGGTACAACTCCATACACATGAACATCAACTGGGAACCCAATGGAGTGCATAGCACATTCCACTTGACCATGTGGACCCTAAGGCCCACCACCCATTCTAGGAGATGACAAGAAGGACCCACAACATAAAAACAGTCAAGTAGAAAAGGCTAACAAGACTCCATAAACAAATGCAACAATAATGATAAAGGACAACTACTTCTAGAGGTACATGAACAAGGGGAAAACAAAAAGGAAAGCAAGGTTGCTAAAGGGAAGAGTGTCATCACATGAGCTCGATATGGGTTACCCAATGTAGATCTTCCTAGGTTACTAGCCCCCATCCTAGTTAAACCCTAGCAACCTCAACCAATCCCCAACCCCCATTCTCACTCATGTGGGATCAACATACCTTTCAAGAGGTCAAGGAAGTTGATCTTTTCCATTTTAGGCCTTCCCACTCATCTCAAGCCTAAATGAGCACTTGAGCCATGAGTGAGGTGTACTATTATCTTGTATTAATGTGAGAACTACCGAAATCCCCCTAATTATTTATTAGGTTATCCTTGATTAAATAAAATCTCAATGAGTTACCCGTACACCACTTTGTGTGTCAGCCCCCACTGAGAGCCATTCCCCCCGCTAACAACAAAAGACTCTCAATCACTAGCTAGGTAAGCCAAGTTGTACAACATAAAAAGCTACATGAATTATCACATAAAGTGAGGAATGCACCATCCCGCACAAAATCTCTATAATGAAACAATTTCCACAGTGCAAGGCTAAAAACCACATAATCATAAATCAAATATAAAATCAAGTGTTCACAAAGAACTGACATGAAAACCCAATCATAAAGAAAAACTCTTTCCCCAACCTCTGGAAGTCTAACAAATCACTAACTCAATGATGAAAGGGAATTAATTAACACTAGAAACTTTTCCTATAAATCATTCATTTAGCTTAATGAAAAATCCTATATAATATTCTCATCCTATTGCATTAAATAACCCATTTTAACACACTAATTATTTTTCCCTAAAATCTTACAATCATGTTGATGATGCATTCAATGGCTTATTTGTTTAAGACTAGAAATATTGTTTGTAACTCAACTATTATTTATTAACTTCCATCCCTCCTTTGTGAAATATTCAACATATGAATGTACTGACCTTGCCAATGCATTATCTAAACTTAACACGAGAATTCATTTCTAACAGAGCATTTAGTTTATTTATGTTATTTATTGAATGTTATTCACTTTGTGTTTAAATGATAAATTTTCATTCTTCTAGTCAAATAAATACAGGAGAACATCAACCTCCTTTGTTAGGAGACAACATTTTTGCGATTTTAAATGAGTAAGTACTATGAAAATTTATCTAAGTTGTGTAAAGCTTTATTTAAATGAAAGAAAATGTTGAAATAGAATTTTCCCCTCTGAATTATTTCTACATCTTCCTACATTTTAAATTTAAACATATAATGCCCTACGTGCTCAACAATTGCAAGTATCCCTTGCTTCTTCTATTCTCTTCCCAGTATATGTCTTTTAAGTGCATGCAGTGATAAGAATGTTTACATCTGAAAGAAACAATGACCTGTTGTGTAAAAGCTACATCTTAAATTCATTACAATAACATTACTCATTTTACTACGAATTATATTTTTGCTTCTTTCCTATTGTCTTGATTCACAATGACTGATTGTTTGTTATTCAATTTGAAGGGGTTTAAGTACAGACTGACCTAATGAGCAGGGTGTGAAAAATTAAATTGGTTAGAAGAAAACCTTAGAAACTTTCAAGCATTTTGGTTGCACAAACGGATTTTGCAAGGAGGCTCCCAAAATATTTGACTTAATGATGCACTCTGGAACATGTCCTTACAATGTAAGCTTTACTTGTGTTTTGGCTACATGTAGCCACACAGGTTAAGTGGATGAGGGATGTTCCTACTCCACACGTCAGCGACCCTTAATGCATTACATACAGAGTTGATCATTAGGTGCACATGGCTAATCTTCATGCCCGTGATGGCTATCTTGGGGACACCCTAAACTTACCACTAAATTTCCCATTGAATTTGTGGTTTGTTGGAAAATTTGGTGAGTTCTTTCTTTAAAAACAAGCATTGGATGTTGTTTAGCTATCTTTTATTTACTAGACTTGAGTGGTTCCTATAATTCTAAAGAAGCGACTAAGCATGTTGAAAATGTATGCTCACACGAATAGACCCATCCTTACAGATGTTCTTATGTACAAATCAACTTAAGAGATAGTCTGTTGCACTGGGTTGCAAATGAAGTCAAGCTGATTTCTTATTGTTATTATATTTACTTGCATGGTGCATTATATTTATGGGTTTAAAGATACACATACATGTTGGTTTGTAATAAGTATTGATAAGATACCAAGGGGCGAGTAGAAATCCCGCTGCAAGGTCCTCATAGAAATTTTTTGATCAGGCATTGTTGGCTCTTGTACTGATGTTATATGTTAGTGTGATTTCTTTTGTGTTTTGTGGGTTGTTCCATATGGTCCATTGTTGCAACTAATGTTGTTTTATTTATGGCCTCACTTTTGTGGTGATGGGTTGCAACACAGTACTTAGTGGTGATGGTTGTAAGTAACACCTGCCTATAAAATCCTCTAAAAACATAGCAAATGTTTGCGCAATATTTGATAGTGCATTGTTGGGTCTCATTGTCTGGGTTTTTGTTGTTCTCCAACAAAGCTCTTAGTGAGGAGGGAAAGCTTTTGTGAAGGTGAAAGTGCGATCACCAGCTGTGGAATTTATATGAAGGTGGTTGGAGGTTATTTTGTGTTGTTGCATTAGATGATGGCTGCAAAAGCATTACAAAAGTGTGTTGGCCATAAATAAAACAATATAGCGAGTGTCTGTGAAATTCCCGAAAGGTCCAAATTCAATCAAAAATTGTTCAACTTATGTGAAAATGCTTGTGGGTTATTTTGTGTCTTTTACATGGTGTGATTCTTGCAAAAGAAAAAGAAAAGTGTCACCTATGATAATTTTTCCCCAGCTATTTTGCATAGAAGCTAGTAGGGAGATAGGTGTTTGAAGCAAGTAACAATGGGAGTATATCTAAAAAACCCTTTGCAATATTGTTTCATTTGAGGTTTGCACAAGCATTCACTATGTTTTCCAAGGCATTAAAAGAAACTATTACTTACAACCATGACAACTACATGGAAAACATACAACAATTAATCCTAAGATACAAGTTTGAACAAGCATTGTTTAGCTGTTGTGAAGTTGGTTGGATGTTACTTTGTGTACTTAGCATGGGGCGATGGTTGCAAAAGATCTATAATTTTTTTGGTTGTGATAATTCTTTGCCCATTTCTTGTAGGCATGAATCTTGTATATAACACTTGAAAATAAAATTTATCTTTCCAAGAATGTCCCATATAGTAGACATAGGGATCAATATGTATCAATGGTGTTTGCATCTACTATGACATGTATACATACCTGTACATAGGGTAGATACATTTTCCACCACTGTGAATAATCATGGCATCAATATTCCTTCATATGTTTGAACACTACTTATGGGTATATTTGTGTAACAACCAATGATGCTACATGGAAAAATTTGTTAGTGTAGGAAGGAGGCTTTCCTTTGTTGTGTTTCATTTTATTTTAGTTTCCTATGTGTAAATATGTATCTATGTTATTATTCCTTTTAGCCTCAAAAAAGTAATTATTTAAATGCTAGGCTGTATATGAAGTCTAATAAGGAAGATTGATTTCATCATTCATTAGAGTGGTCACCACCCAATATGGTAGGGTAGAGAGCAGGCCTCATTTTATTCTATTTATTTTATATTTTCTATGTGCACAACTGAATTCCTCACTTAAACTGGGTTTTTTGTGATTGTGTAGACCCGCCTTTGTATTTTGCTAGATACTGCAGGATACATACCAACAATTAGAGTGCACTACAAATCAAACAAGCCGATCATCTCTAACAATACTGTTCATTCCCATCATCATCAAATGTTTCAATTGTTTATGGTAAGTGTATTGCTTCTACTTTCCTCTTCATTTTTATGCATATAGAATCTCCACCATCTCTAAATTTTATTCCTTATCATTTTTATATGTAACATGTAATTGTGGTATTACATATATATCACTTATAAATTATAGAACCGTTAAAATTTTGTAATTTACATATTTCTTATCAATTAAACATGTCTACCTCACCAAAGTTCACATTTCCCTTCGACCTAGCTATATTCTAGTCAAACCGTTTTAGATTGCAGCTACATTCTATTCATATACAAGGTGTACAGATCTCTAAAATGTTAAATATCTTTATGATTCCACATTTTCATGGTGTATGGCCTTCACCTACATTCCATGTATATACAATGTAAGACTATATATCTTTTTTTGCATTTCTTATTTCACAAATCCATGTCAATTTATTAAAAATGTATAACATTGGTTTCTACTGACCAAATTTTCTTAGGTGCCAAAGCATTTCCTTCACCATTGATCAATGTGGTGGAAAATTAACATTTATTCTTTGGGTTTTGGTGAGATCCCATGAGGCTCCATGACCCAATATGGTAAGGTGGAGAGTAGGCCTCCTTTTTTGTGTCCATACTCCAATCCATTCTGTGCACAAGGTATGCCTAGATTTTATTTACTTACTCCATTCTACTACAACTGCATTGCATATTATTTGTTATTAATTGTACAAGTCTTTATATTTTCTTGTTTATTTATTGTATACCAATGGTACATGTTTATTACACTAAACTTCATATTATCCTTTCATGTTTGCAGCTATACTCAACCCAAACAATCATCCTTCATGGACCTCTTTATGCCATTAGATCTTGTATTAAGTCAACAACAACCAAAGAATTGCTTTCACCATTGATCACAGTGGTGGACAAATTTTTTTTTGCTCGAGGCTTTGGTTATAGCATACGACGCTCCATGAGCCAATATGGTAGGGTGGACATCGGGCCTTGTTTTCTTGTGTTCATACTGCATTCCACCACATGCACCAGGTATGCCTAAATTATAATTACTTCATTCCTACCATTACAAATATTTAGAAAATTAGGTATTATAAAATATAGAATTTTGATATCTCCTGATTTACATATTGTCTATGAATTAGAGATGATCACTCCACTAAAATTCACACTTTGTTTTTATTCTTCCAGAGCATACTCCAACCATAATGTGGATTTCAATGATCTTGTATAAAATAATTAGGGGCTGGAACATTGCTTTTACCATTGATGATAGTGGTGGAAAATTTATTTTTTTGCTTGGGGGTTTGGTGAGAGCGCATGGCACTCCATGACCCACTATGGTAGGGTGAAGATTAGGCCTTCTTTTCTAGTCTTCATACTGCAATCCGCCTTGCACACAAGTGTGGCTATATTTTATTTATTTCATCCCTTGTGTTCCAAGTGCATTGTATATTATGTATTATGAATTATAGAACTCTTTATATCTCCTGATTTACATATTCTCTATCAAATACAGATGATCACCACACTAAAATTAACATTTTTTTGTTATTCTTGCAAAGCATATTCTAGCCATAATGGGGAATTTGATGAACTAATGTGTTATAAATGACCTTTCAGAATAATGATAGTGACTTCAAAATCAATAACAATGGTCAAATAGACAATTAGATCCTAATATACTCTATTTTGATTGTAATAAGAAATATTCATTTCACCATTGATTAGAGTGGTAGACGACGTTTATTCTTACTCAGGGGTTTCGTGAGAGTCCATGAAGCTCCATGACCCACTATGGTAGGGTGGAGAGCAGGCCTCATTTTGTTGTGTTTTATTTTTTATTTTTTATGTATAGATATCTATGATTCTGACATAAGATTCAGACAAAATTCATATGTTTTAGGTTATGGTTACAACGGAATAAAATAGTTAATATTATACACTTTGTGTTAGATTCCATTGAGAATTGTTGATTATTATTCTCTTGCTTAACTTATATTGTTTCATTTTTGAGGTGTTGTTGAAAAGGCTATATTGTTTCAATTTTCAATAAGGTTGTGTTGAGAAAAGAGTATATTTTTGTATGGGTTTGTTGTTGTCAATTTCCTATGGGTCTCTCTTTATGGCTTACATTTTGAGGCTAATTCTGCAACAGAATAAAATTGTCTACGTTACAAAGATTTTGTCAATTGTTATTGTCTAGCTCAGGCTATATTGTCTCATTTTTGATAAACTTTTGTTCAAAAGGCTATATTGTTTCAATTTTCCATAGGGTGCTATTGAGAAAAGACTATATTGTTTCGTTTATGGTTGTGTTATCTGGCTATCATTTTGCATGGGTTTTGTTGCTATGGTTTTTTGGGTTTCTTTATCTAGGTCACTGTTGAAACCAATGTTAGTTGATTTATGGCCTTCGTTTTGTGGTAATGGTTGGAATGGAACAAAATAGTTAATGTTGTACAATTTATGTTTGATATAATATTAAATATTTCTTTGAACATTGATTAGATTCATACAACAATCCCTAATTTGAAATCTTGTGCCCAAAAAGTTTTCATATAATGTTTTGAGAGATATTTTGATCACATGTAAAGTTAGACTCAACAAAATAAAAAAAATATAGCTCACAATTAATATCAACATAAATGTATGGATGCTATTATCATTTTCCTTGATTTTGGTAGTCCATGATTTGTGCAAATATATACTTATTTGAGGGTGTGTGCAAGAAGTTGAGTCCACTTTTTGGCCAAAAAGTGGAAGTGTTTTCCCTGATTTTCAGAATTTGACACATTTGACCTTAAAATTTGAAGCACTTAGGGATGAAATCTTTGAAAAAGTCACTAATCATAAAATGTAGTACTCGGAGTCTAGTTTCCAAATATGTAATTTATTTCAATACCCAGATTGTAAAAATTGAGTTTCAATAGGCATTTCTAAAAACCACTGTTTAAAAGTCACTTTTTTATACCATACCATGAACGTGTATGACATCCATATTTTGACCTAAATTATCATATTTTTCAAAATCCTTTTTGGGAAAAATATTTGTGACTCACTGAAGCTTGTTTTTGATATTTTTTTGTAATTTTTTTTATTTTTTATTAAATTTTTATTAGGCATATTTGTTGTTTTGAAAAATCGTCGTGTACGACACACATAAGATGACCTAAACTTATCATTTTTTTAATTTTTTAAAGCGAAAAGAATTGTCGAAGTTTGTTCTCGTGCAATCAGTTTGTCAAAATGTTATGTTGATCAAAAGTTATTAAAATACTAAAAAAACCTAATAATTCAAGTTTATGGACTAGTTTCATTAGAAATTAATTGAAAAATGGAAAAAATATTCAAATTATTAAAAAAATTACATATTTGGAATCTGCACTCTCATCTATAATGGGTTTTAATTTCGTAAAAAAATTCTGCAAAATAGGTCTTCAAACATATGTCCAAAGTCATTATTTTCTTGTGGCATTAATATGACCTTCAAGTTGTAGGTCAAACCAGGTCTAAAGCTTAGGTTCGGGTCCCCAAGCCATTTCCCGAACCAAAAAACAAGCCAAAAACCCGCCCAAAAATTTATAATTTAAAAAACGGGATCCCATTTCATAGAAAAACAGGATCCCGTTTCATAAAAAACCATTTTTTATGGTTCTATGAAACGAGATCCCTTTTTGTAAAACGGGATCCCGTTTTGTAAAACAGTCCAAAAACGAAAATTTCCATTTTTAGAAAGTTTTCAAAACGGGATCTTGTTTTGAAAAATTTCTGAAAATAGAAATTTTCAAAATTGGAAGTTTCAAAATAGAAAATTTTCAAAAGCGGGATCCCGTTTGAAAAATTCCATTTTGAAATTTCTTTTTGGAAAATTTTCAAAATGGGATCACGTTTTGAAAATTTTCCAAAATGGAAATTTCGAAAATGGGATCTTGTTTTGAAGAATGGGATCCGTTTTTAAAAGCGAGGATCCCGTTTTTAAAACGGATCCTTTTTAAAAACGGGATCCCATTTTTTAAAAACAGGATCCCGTTTTTTGCAAACTGAATTAATTTTTTTGCCTAAGCAAAAACTTCCACGTTTCGTGGACTCATCTCTTGCACTTACCCTTGACAATTGTATCTCCTATTTCAAATGAATGATATAATTGTAGACACGTAAAATATATTGATTGACATTAGACACCTGATCCTCACTACTAACATCGTTTCGTCTTGAATCATCCTTCGGTCTAACCATTTAATCAAATACCTTTATCTGATTAAATTCATCAATATTCCTCTCTTAATTAAGTCACATTTTCTTGATAATTAAATTGACCATTCTAATCTAATTATCCTATTTAATTAAATAATTAATTTTATCTGATTAAATATCTTAAGTCTATCTATTAAATAAAATAAATTAAAACCAAGTATTTAGTTTAATCTAACATCATCTCTTTTTATTAAATAAATAAAAATCCTTATTTAATTAATCCCTTATCACATTCTTCTCATATTTGATATAAATAAATCCAAAAATTTAAGTCAAATAGGTCAAATCATTTAATCCCTTCATTAAATTAATCAACCTGGATTAATTTAATGTCTCCTCATGTCCCATCCTCCATCTTTTACCACTTGCATATGAAAATAAATTTAATTGATTTATTAAATTTCTATTTTCCTTCAACAAGGCATCTTTTAAGGAATATTCTCCAAGTTTGAATTCAAAATCCAAGTGGGATGAGTCCTTCCAAAAAGGCATTTACTCTCTCTTACATGTCCTTTTCCTTGAGCCAAGTGGCATTCAATGCATTCTTCCTTCCCTCTTGCATGTCGTTTCAACAATTTCAAAATTCAAATATATGCATTTATTGGCATAATCCTCAAAACTTGCACATCCTCCATCCATTCACAAGTGGACAAGTGGCACTTTGCCACTGGCTAATTCTTAGTCCCACATTGCTCTATTTTGGACATCTCCTCAACTTAGCATTCTATAAATAAGAGGCTAGTCTCCTCATTCTAGCATCCACAATTTGAGTAAACTTACTATGCTCAATTCATTAGCAATTTTTATCCATTATCATTGAAGTTCATAGCTAGGTTATGCAGATTTTTCTATTGGAACATTCATCAAGCATAAAAAAAGTGGATCAATTATCATCACACATAAATCTTGCACCATAGGAGTTGGGAAAGGGAAATTTTCACATCAAATTGGTACCAATTCCCCCATGGGATCAAGAGTTTGCTTGTTTAATTAGGATTCAATCCGTCTTTTATTGCTATTTCATTGTGTTCTTCATTCTTCTTTCCTATTTTAAACTTTTCTAATGGATTTCATGGGGAATCCTTGTTCTTGCTTGCATTTCACCTTCTAATGTGTTTTTTCATGTTGTTTTGCAGGTATTGGGATTGGGGTTCAATATTTTGGTGATAGGAGGGAAATCTCACATTTTAATCACGTTTTTTAATTAAAATTCCACATTTTTCTTTGTCTATAGGCTCAAAATCTTTGTTCAACACTGCTAGTTCTCCAGCGTCGCTATATAGGACCGCTGAAAAATCAAACTACGCTGCTGAAGTCTTCCTACCCAAAAATTTGAATTTCAAACTATGCTGCTAGAACCTGTTTAACCCAAACTGCATCGCTGTACAAAAGTGCAATGCACTCGTGCTCACTAGCCTGACTGTAGAGTGACACTGACTGTCAAGCAACACCATACAACACCACTAGAGAAATCAAACTACGACCTTTCATGGATTGTACTGTTGGAGGGGAGTATGAAGTAAAATTTGATTTATAGCAAGTGCTTTTTATTAAATTTTAGTTCTTTGGATTGTTTTCTATCCTTTTGAGCTCTTTTTTGCAGAATATCACTGATTTTTCTTGTAGGTTGGATTGGTCAAAGACCAAGAGGAAGAAAAAGCATGATGATGTCATCTCACCAAAACAAGTGTTTTTAAACACTCTAGTGCTTGTTTAACAGTCTTGGAGGATGCATTACTCCTCTTAAGGAAAATTCATCATCTTTTATGCTTAGAATCCACTAATTTTGTTTGGGCTTTAAAAAGAACTTTTGAATTCTTGTTACAAAAAGCTTAAAAAGAACATTAGGATTCAAATCTACTAGAGTTTGTTTTGGGATTAAAAAATTGAACAAGGCAAATTGCCACACTTACTTTGGTGCTTTTAAAACAAACTCACTTTTTCTTTGAGGATTTAAAATAAACAAGTGTTTTCTTTGTTTTGCAATTACGTACACAAAGTAATATCATTAGAAGATGTATGTGCTTCTCTCATGCCTCACGATGATCTTGAGAATAAAAAGGCTTTTGGTGACATTAAGTTGCATAAATAATTTCCCATACACACTTCAACTTGGGTTTAAAATTGAAAAAAAAATTGTGTGAGTGTGAATAAGCTTATTGCATGTATTCTCCCTTTGTTTCTAAACAAAGGTTGATCGAACTATGAATATGTTTATTCACTTTTGTTTATCTTAGAGGGTCTGCCTTGGGGAAAAAGTACTCACCCAAGGGAACGACTCAACCGGTAACACTCTGAATGTGAGAGTATTTCCAGTCGAGATATAAATGTGGGTATTGGAAGAAATGCCAATATCACGTGGTTGACTCCGATGAGAAGGGAAACAATGGTCTCTCGCCACGCAGGGTCAACTCCTATGAACGAAAAGTCCTAATTACAACCCATGTTTTAGAATTTCCAAAACCCTTGATCTATTTGTTGGTGCAAGAATGGTCGTTCTGAAGCCGCCCCACACTTTTATGGTCTTTAGTAGAAATGGAAAGCATGCCATGGGAGTTTCATGGGTGTTGATGCTTGGATGCACCATATAAGTGAATGCTATGGAGGGGAGCCAATGGGGTCAAGCATCTAACCATTCGCTAAAGATAAGCGTAGCTGGACTTGTCCAAGTGGGGACTCGACAAATATTGCCTTTCATATCCATAGGGTTGTGCTTATTCTTGGTGACAAAACACTTTGCTTGCTCTAAACCATTTGAAAACAAACACTTAACATCATCATCAAAATTTCAAACCCTTTAGGAGGAAAATAGTATTGACCTAATGCATGTGTTATTGCTTGCCCATGGGATTTGCATCCTTATAGGTTTCTAAACACTTGAACTTACATCTCAATTTTCCTACTAAAGATCAACAATAGGTAACCCTTGCCTTGAATTCATCAAATTTCCACATAACATACTTTGTGGGATTCAAAGAGATTAAGAAATTGGACATCTAGTTTGAAAAAACCTAATCAAAGAAGTGTTTGTGATAAAACAAAGTCACTAAGAAAAGATAACAAAATTGGCTCTCACATGTGTTGAAAACCTCATGATTTCCAAGAAATTTAAAATCCCAAAATGAAAATGCTTGAGTCAAAGTTCAAAATTTAGGAGTCACACTCAAAAGATCATCAAGAGATACAATAGAAAGTGCAATCAAAAGAAACATATCAAGATAAGCAAAAAGTTCACAAGTTTCTATAGATTTATCCCTTTGAACAATCCAGAAATGTATGCTCAATTTGAACCACTTCTTAGTTATAGAGGTGCATAGAAGCATTGCATGCTCTTCAATACCAGGGTCTAGTAAACAAAGTGTCTCTTTTAGGTACATCTTAGGATCAAAATCAAATCCTTTTCATCCATCCTTCAACAGAAAACCAAAATCACCTCACCATCATCTTTCGAAAAATATTAAAATTATCCTTCATGCTAGGCTTTTTGGAAAAAATGAAAATCATCAAATCCTTGAGACAAAATCCTTGAAATCTTTATCAAAACATCTTTGGCTAGGTATGTGTATATGCATCCTTTTGCATATGCTTAGTCAAAATTATCAAATCATCTTATTTAGCTAGGTATATGTAGATGCATCCTTCTTCATATGCCTGGTTAAATTATCATCTTGTTTGAATAGGTGTGGGTTGATGCATCCTTCTCCCCACACATATTCAAATTATCATCCTTTGGGAAAATATACCCCTTATATAATCATCCAACATCTTAGGGTCTATTTGATCAATCAAAGCAAACCAAAAAATCAAGTCAAGGTCGATCCAAGAAATCAAAATCTAAAATCCAAAAGTCCTAAAAGTCTAGCATTTCCCTCAAAAAATTTCAAAAAGATCAAACATCCACATCATCCATCTCTTACATCATCATCATATCACCTTGTGATCCTCAAGGTATCCTTAAAATTGCTCTTTTATGCCTAAAATTTGATCAATCTAAAGAATTAGAGATTCATTTCCCATATTCTTGAAAATTGATCCTTGTTTTATGGTTCAAACTAGATCTCAATACAAGAAGAACATGGAAGCTGACAAAGAAACACCTGCTTTAAGCGACCTAAGCCAAACAAACGCCGAAATGAATCCTGTTGAATCAAACAATACTTTGACAAAATTTCTCTCATCATCACAAAACCCACAAGAGGAAAAACAAGAAGCAGATCTTACCTTTGGGATGTCACATGAAGAAATCATTGAAATGATCCAAAATCTAGAGAACCATAAGATCTTCAATATCATGATGACGCTTAACCCTTCACTATACATGCTCAAAATAGCAAAACAAGGGGCCAAATTACATTCTGATTTCAATGTGAGCCCTATAGTGGAACCATCTTTGGAGGTCATGCCTCTAATTTCATCCACACTCCCCATCTCACCTACACCCCCATCACAAAGCATCACTCAAAACATTCCACAAATCACAACATCTTTTGCTCCAACCCAACCCAATGTTAATAAGGGAAATGCATTTCTTAATGCCATTCAAACACACCCCCTTTTCAACAATAAAAACTTGGATGAAAAAACCATTTTGGAAAAAAACATACCCCAAAACCCATTACATAAGTATACCCCTCTCACTTTCCATAATTCTAATGATCCATCATCATCATCCTTTCGCGCAACACCCCAAACTTCTCTCCCCACAACTTCGCAAGGAGAAGGTGACATGTTCCGACCTGGGGGAATTTATGACACAACATCATTTCCTCAAGAGACCACACCCCTCACATTCTCACCTCTTCCACCATTACCACCATTATCCACACTACTCTTGGGACTCCCACCTTTACCAAATATCAATCAAACCAACATTCCAAATATTAAAACATCACGCCAAACTCTCAAAACTTGTCATCGATATCGCAACAACAAATGACAACCACACAAGAAATCATGACATCATCAACCACCCCTCTAACATCTTAAAGCATGGTCTCTCAAGGATCAATCACATCGATCGCACCATCTAGCAATCAAATCTCAACATCACCACTCACCACTATCACAAGCACCATTTTGAATCCACCACCACCTCCACCACCACCAAACTCCAATTTATCAAGCCAATACAACATGGAATTGCAAGCCACTCAACAAGTTGCTTATCAAAAGGAATTACTACAAGTGAAAAAACAAAAAGCCACACAACTAGCTTCTCAACAAATTGTCCAACTAGCTGGTCAACAAGCTGCACAACTAGCTGCTCAGCAAGCCGCTCAAGCTGCACAAGCTGCCCAAGCAACCCAAGCTTCATTACAAGCACCATAGGATGCAGAAGTCCAAGCATTATTACAACAAAAACAACAAGCTACACAAGCTCAAGCACCAGCCCAAGCTAGAGCTCAAGCTTAGGCACATGCCCAATATCAAGCACAACAAGCACATCCACAAGCACAAAAACAAGTAGCACAATTACAAGCATATCAACAAGCAATAAAAAAATATCAAGAGAAACAAGAAGTAGCCCAATTGGAAACCCAACAACAAGCATTGTTGGAACAAAAACAAGCACAACAACAAGCTCAACAACAGGCAATCCTAGCACAACAATAACAAAACCAACAACAAGCGTTGTTTATACAGTAGTAAGTGAAAGCATACCTGACTCAACAAAATGTGCAAATACCATCAAACAACACACTAAACAATCCACCCATCCAACCAACAATCGAAACACCCCAGAATAACTTCATCCCACCCCCTGATCCACAAAATGGCGTAACGACACAAATTAGATTTCTCTTGCAACAAGTGCTTGATCTTCAATTAAGGTGAACCACAAAAACACCAAACAACTTGTGTCCCTATCCATTTGACAGGAGCCTTGTGATGAAACCATTCCCGAATGGATTTGAGATCCCCAAATTTGATAAGTATCATGGGACGGGAAACCCTGAAGATCACATCAGGGAATTCCAGGTTCATTGCATGGAAGTTGCATATGATGATACCTATTTGATGCAGCTATTTCCTAGGAGTTTGGCTGACCAGGCTATGGAATGGTTCTATCGCCTACCTACATCAATCAAAACATTCCAAGAAATTATAGAAGCATTCATTAAAAACTATGCATGCAATATCACAATTGATGTCAGTCTAGAAGAACTCTCAGCTCTAAAACAAGGTAAGAATGAATCATTCACTCCATTCCTACAACAATGGCGATCCAAGGCCAATCGAAAAAAATGGGTCATGCTTGAGGAACAACAAGTTTTCACCATCATATCCAACCTTGATGGCCTCTTGGAATTTCATCTCAAGGTCCAAGGGATTACCACATATGACGAGTTGATCTCCAAGGTGCTCAACATCGAACGAGCCCTTATGACACAACCCGTAGGATCAAATTCATATCCTGAACAACAAAACAACCGCCCACCTGCCAATTACAATGAAAAACCTCGCACATGGGAAAGAAAAAAAAATGTTACCAATGATGGTATCGTTGACGCCAAAGTGGTCATTAGTGCCCCTCACCAAAATACACCCGCACCACAAATCCAAATCCAACACCAAAACAATCATCAAGCAATACAACAACCAAACAACAATTAAGCAATTAACAATGTCAATGATCAAAGAGGACCACCCTAATGGAACAAGAATTACCCCAAGCGAAAGTACACCGCTCTTGGGGAACCACTTGAAGTCATCATGAAGAAACTGATAAACAAAAAACTCATCAAATATCCCACCTATGAGAATTACCAAGAACCGGATGTGAAACCTCCTTGGTATAATGAGAATCAACTTTGTGACTTCCATAAAATCAAAGGGCATACCACGAATAGTTGTATAAGGTTAAAAAAATAGTTCAAGATCTCATCGATCAAAGAATTATAAATGTGGAACAACCAATAGGAAACCAAAACCTTAAGATATACACGAATCCGATGCCTAACCATAGAAATAAAGGGAATAATAACATGGATAAGGGGACAAAAATAGGTCTTGAAGAATGTAAATCATGTGTATGACCACATCATTGCATCTCCGGATGACTACTGTGCTACCATCATCATCAAAGGGGCCCATGTTGATTGTGGAGTCACCACAAGAGGCGAAAAAGTTACCATCACAGGATCATCCCAGCCAAACAGTGTCCTTGCACCTAGATCTCTCCCCAATGTATATAACATCCTTGATTAGCTCAAAAGAACGCCAAAAAAAATTCCATCATGGAGTTACTAAAAATATCATCTTCTCATAAGAAAACCCTTGAGGAAGCGTTGGCTTCATCTACTATCCCCGCAGATCTTGATGCATAACAATTCCAAGTTATGGTTGGAAATATCATTACACCAAATCTCCTCACATTCTCCAACCAAGATTGTCCTTCTCAACCATCTCATAACCGTGCACTCCATTTAGAGGTCCTAGTGTAGAAAAGTAAAGTCAAACGGGTCTTGGTAGATGGAGGTGCAGGCTTGAATATTTGTTCTATCAAGCTCATTAAACAATTAAAAATCTCTGAGGATTCCATCGACAAAGGAAAGGGTATCACAATAAGAGAATATGATGATCAAGAAAGAGTGTCTCAGGGCGCAATTAGAATCCCTATTCAAGTAGTGCCAACTATCATGGAAACCACTTGTTAGGTCCTCGACCTTGAATTTCCATATAACATCCTCCTAGGACGTCCATGGATTCATGCAATGCAAGAGGTAGCGTCAACTTTCCATCAATGTGTCTAATTCACATATGAAGGACAAGAAGTCACCGTCCATGGAGATACCAAACCATTTTCCCACTACAAAATCCTCGAGGGAAAGTACTATAAAATATCCCAAGTACCAAAAAATGATGAGGGCCCATCTACACCATACATTGATCCTTCCACTTTTGCTTCCACTTCTATGACAGAGACACCTGCCACTCCCACCATTCCCACCATCTCTGACATTAAGGTCATCATCCAAGATAACAGTTGTGGAAACTACACGCTCCCTAAAAATGCTTTTGTAATAGGAGAGTTACCACAATCTCCTAGATCATGGGGACATCCACAAATAAATGAAGCCTCCACATATCAAATGTCTCCTAAAGACTATCCCAACTTTACAAGTTGGGGAGATCTTGGCCAAGAAGTTATCGAGGTAGATCCATCTCATCTCCTATATCAAGATGAGAGACCAACAACTGATTTACCAATGGATGACAGAAGCAAGGGTCTGCAAATGATGCTCGCAATGGGCTACAACAGAAATGAAAGACTTGGGTAAAATGACAATGGGATGATAATACCTATCATTCTAGAGACATGAATAAGAAATATTGGTCTTGGATGTACCCCTCTGAGTATAACCATACATGGCCAAAGTGCTCCAGTTAGAAAGGTCAATAATCCTCCTCAGCTATCCACAGCTAAACTTCACTTACTCATATCTACAAGTCGAGTCTTAGACAACTTCACATTTGACATAACCAATTTTTGTAGTAGTAGTGATGATGAGGATCCAATAACCAACCTACCTAGGTTCTTCAAGGATACCACTCTTTTCATGATTAGCACCTTATCCTTTGAATCAGACCACCAAAATCATGAAATATGCCTAGTATACCCCAACTCATCGACTATGGGATAACATTCCATGGGGGGATCACAAAGTAGGATTCATTATTGAGCTAGATACACATGCCTATTATGGGGAAACGATTGAATCCTTCAGTGGCAAAAGTGAAAATTTGAGAGTAATATCTAAGTCCTTGAGTGAAAACCACACTGTGGCACTCTCTGACCCAAAAAGAAGTAAAAAGAAAGGACACATACAATGGTGAAAACCTCTCCAAGGCACTTGAGGATGGGGGATTCAATCTTCCTTTTAAAGCTCTTCATCAAGAAAAAATAGCAATCCTGGTAGATAAATGCTATCCGGTCAATCTAGGAACAAAGGAAACCTCGCACATCACATTCTATGCAGAGTCATTACTATTAGAGGAAAAAGAGCTCCTAGTAGCCTTCGTAAGAGAAATATAGATAAACTTTGTATGGAGCTATGCTGACATGCCCGTGCTCAATCCATAAATCATGGTTTACCATCTAGTAGTACACTCTGAAGCAAAGCCCGTTAGAGAAAAGCTCAGGAAAATGCACCCTTAGATCACCTTACTAGTAAAAAATGGAACTAAAGAAGCTATTAGATGCAAGATTCATTCGACTGATAGATTATCTAGAATGGGTGTCAAACCTGGTGCTTGTCTCAAAACTTGATGGGGGCATCAAAATCTTCACAAACTTTAGAGACTTGAAAAAAGCATGTTTGAAAGATGATTTCCTGTTTCCCAATATTGACATGATCGTAGACATGATGGTGGGACAAAAATTCTTTCCTTGATGGATGGTTTCTAAGGTTATAACCAGATAATGATTGCTAAAGAAGACCACAAAATGACCTTCATTTGTCCTTGGGGGACTTATTGATGGAATATGATGCCATTTGGCTTAAAGAATGCAGGAGAAACATACCAAAGAGCCATGATGTTAATCTTCCATGACATGATCCATAAGACTATCAAAGATTATGTTGATGACATTCTAGACAAATCTAAAAAGAGAAAGGATCACATAGCAACCCTAAGTGCCATTTTTGATAGACTGGAGGAATACAAGATTAGATTAAACCCAAAGAAGTGCGTCTTCAGCGTACAATCAAGAAAGCTACTAGGATACATAGTGTCAATGAGAGGTATTGAGGTAGATCCAACAAAAGTAAAAGTAATCGTCGAGATGGAGGCACCAAAAACATTAAAGCAATCGAGAGGTCTCCAAGGCAGGCTTCAATCCATTCGAAGGTTCATAGCACAGCTAGCAGATAAACAAAACCCATACTCTCACCTACTTCACAAGGGAGTAGCATACAAATGGGATAACAAGTGTGAAGAGGAATTCAATAAAATCAAAGAACATCTACTGACACCATCAGTGCTAATGCCACCAATCCCAAGAAAGCCGTTAATTCTCTGTGTCAGCAACAACAATAGCCCTTGGAGCTCTCCTAGCTTAGCATTATGAAAATGGAATAGAAAGGGCCATCTATTACATCAATAGAAAAATGGTTGGGCATGAGCTAAAATACTCATTCATAGAGAAAGCATTCATACTAGTAGTGTTTGCATGATAGAAATTCAGACATTACATGTCAGCACACAAAATAAAACTCATCGCCAAAATCGACCCTCTCAAGTACTTATTGTCAAAAGCAATGCTCATTGGAAGAATGGCGAAATGGGTGATGATACTATCAGAACACTACATTGAATATGTGGAGCGGAAAGCAATCAAAGGCCAAGTCATTGCAGATCAACTGGCAGAAGCACCAATCTATTCAGAGAATCCTCTCATCTCAGAGTTTCCAGACGAATCTATTTTTAATCTCAACATAGCTGACCACTGGAAACTTTATTTTGATGGCTCATACACGTAGCATGGATCAAGAGCCAATTTTTTCTTTATCACCCCACAAGGGGACTGCATACCAAGGTCCTATAAATTAGAGTTTCCCTGCACCAATAACATTACAAAATATGAGGCTTTAACCATAGGTCTCAGAATAGCAGTACAATGTCACATCATAGCCCTCAGAGTATACAAAGACTCTCAATTGATAATAAACCAAGTAAAAAATGAGTACTAGACCAAGGATGATAAGCTCACTCCATACAAGAAACTGGTGGAGACTCTCAAATAATCCTTCATTGAGATTACATTTGAGTAGATACCCAGAGCCAACAATAGAGCAGTAGATGCCATGGAAAAAATTGGATCCTTACTGGACATCCCCCACAATGTTCCAAAATATGAATTCCTGATAGAGCAACTTCTCATGCCAGCATTCAAGGCACAAAAATCAGAATTTTTGTGCAAAATCATTGGTCTTAGTGATCCTTTGTACCACGAAATTTATACATACCTTGGAATAGGTGTCATACCTGCTGACTTACCCTCAACCCTAAAATGAACCTTTGTAAAAAAGGCATCCTGATTCGTCATCCTAGGAGATATCCTGTATCGTAGGAGCATAGAAGGAACCTTACTGCGCTGCTTAAATGCTGAGGAGGCATTGACCGCTCTAACTGGAGTACATAATAGTATCTATGGTTCACACTCAAGTGAAATGACCATAGCCAAGAAACTGCTGAGGATGGGGTATTATTGGCCTACAATGGAAAGAGAGGCATATGACTACGTCAAAAGGTGTCTACAATGTCAACAACATGGAGACCTCATCCATGCTCTAGCTCAAGGACTTCATTCCATCATCACACCATGGCCCTTTTCACAGTGGGGACTCGATCTCATTGGAAAAATCACACTCACTTCATCTAACAGCCACATGTTCATCATAACCGCCACATAGTACTTTACTAAGTGGGTGGAAGCCATACCCATGACATATATAACTGGGAAACATATATCAAAGTTCATCCTGAACTATCTCATTTGCTACTATGATGTCCCATAAGCCATTATCTCAGATAATGGGACACCATTCAAGAATCAGGATGTTCGTGACTTATGTGAAAAATTCAAAATCCAACATTGCTTCTCCACCCCACACTATCCCCAAGGCAATGGCCAAGCAGAAGCCACAAACAAAACCATTTTAAAAATCCTTAACAAAATAGTTAATGACGTAGGTTGTGACGGGCATCTGCAGCTCAATCCCACCCTTTGGGCCTATCAAACCAACATCTGCACACCCATCAGTGCCAACCCTTTCTCCCTGGTCTATAGATGAAAAGTAGTACTCCCAATTGAGATCGAGCTCCCATCACTCAGGATATCACTGCAAAACCTCATCACGGATGAAGAGTACCGAGTATCAAGACTAAATGAGTTGGAGCTACTGGATGAGAGACTTATAGATACTTTAAATCATTTGCAAGTCTATCAAAATAGACTCAAAAGGAGCTATAATAAGAAAAATAGAAGCAAGACTTTCCAATTCGGAGAACTAGTATTAAAGGAGAATTAGAAGAATGTCCCAAATCCAAATAGCAAAGGAAAATTTGAACCCAATTGGTTGGGACCATTCGTTATCATAGCAAGTTATAAGTTAGGGGCATATCAATTATCAACACCCAAAAGGGAACCTCTGCAAGAGCCCATAAATAACTCTCATCTCAAAAATTTTTATGCCTAATCTTTCAAGGTATAGAACCAAAAATCAAAAAAGAAAGAAAGAAAGAAAGAAATCCAAAAAAATCAGAAAAAGGATAAAAAATAGTAAAGAGAAAAATTGTCCTCTAGTGAAAACCACTTCGGTGGCACTTTGGGTAGGTACCTTGGTGAAAACCTAGAAAACAGGCACCTTGAGTAAATAAGCACCTTTCATCTACCAGGACCTTCACAACTTGTTCTGCATCATCCATCTATTACGTTTCCATCATCCATTGCATTTGAATATTCATCCATCACTCATCTATCCACATCCACACCATAGCTTGGTTTGTTGTTCGTATCATGATCCCTCCTAGTATTACTCGGCCCATCCTCAAGGTTAGTCTATCCTGCCTTTATTAGAGTAGTCTATTGCATCATGCTAGGGGAACATTCTCATCAGATCAGATTCATGTATATTCTTGAAGTCCTAAAACATCATAAAATCCCCAAAAAAAATCAGAAAATCAGAAAATCCAAAAAATATTAAAAACATATCAAAATCCCAAAATAGGTCAAAAAGTCAAAAAATAGAGTCATCTTGTCGAACTATGGGCCTCTGAGCCTTGAATGTAGGCAAGGTTGATCTTTGATCATCCCCTGAGACACTTAGGTTAGTCCTTTAGGAGTCTGTCATAATAAACTGACATTTCATCATGTATATCATCATCTGTAAATTGGTCAAGTTGTCAGTCGAACTATGTGGTCTCTGCATGTATAATGTAGGCAAGGATAATATGTTGAATAGGCCCAGAGGCCCCTAGGATAGGTCCTTAGGTTAGTCTCTTGGTCAAAATCTTAGAAAACCCCAAAACATTCAAAAAATTGGAAAATCAAAACATTTGAAAAATCTCAAAAAAAAACCAAAAACAACCTCAAAACATTGCAAAACTCCAAAAACATCCAAATATTTGAAAAAAATCCATTTCGTCTCATCTTGTTTTCACCCGCAATAACATCACTCATAATAAACGATCATCATCCTCAACCTTTAGTAAGATAATCAAAAGCAAGTCTAGCTGATAAAAAAGTGAAAGCTCAAAATGTCAAGTCTCAAGTCTAAGACAATATGTAAGCAAGTTGGTCATCTCATGGTGTTGATAGCCCATCATCCAATTGGTCCCATATCAATCATTTGAAAGAACACTTAGGATAAATGAAATGACGTGCTGCCATCCACTAACATGGCCTAGGATGTATCCTTCCTACAATGGGCATTATCTTTTGGCAATAGTTTCGGTCCCTATCCTTAAAAACACATCCCCTTTTGGTTAGCGGTATTGAAGAGCATCAACTTGTTTTTTTACTTTATATTTATCTTTTTGACTTATCTTATTGTGCTCATTCCAAGGACTTCTCGATGATATCCAAACAAAGGAATTAGAGAAATAGGAATGGGACAACAATCATTATCTTTTTATTTGATGTACTTGTTGGACATTCTTGTAATATAACCTTGGCGAATACTTGCTTTGTTAGGAAATATATGGAGGATGTTTTGGATAGCTTGTTGACTATTGCATTGATAGGTTATACCTTTTCCGTGTTTTGGTCTGAGGTGTTTGAAACTTATGAAGTGCATCCTAGTAAGGTTTCCATATGTCAGGTGTGAACAAGGATACTCCCATCTGATTGTCAAGTCAAAGTCCATCACATTAGGTACAATGCCATCCTTGTTCTCTATACCTTGATGCATCATACCACATGTGTTATCAAACATAAGAAAACTGGCCCTTTGAAAATCCTAACTCCTCAGCAAGTATCCATCACCATTTGAATTTTTTCACGTCTTGTTGAAATGACTTCTTCTCTTTCATCCCTTTTGGATCATCACACTAACAAGGTACTATGACAGTTAATCATCATCATCATCATCATCATAGATACTGCATCCACAAAATCATTAGCATATTGCATCAACATATCATATAGGAAGCACATGCATTGCATTTTCATCATCATATAAACATGTTATTATAAGCATTTTCCATAAATAAGCACATCCCTTTTTCATTACACTGCATCCAATTTTTCCACCACATTGCATTCATCACATGAACCATCACATAACATTCATTTGCATAAAAATTTCACATTACCACCTACTGCATAATCATACATAAGAGGTACAAGAGAATTATAGATAATGCATTGCATTATAAGCATACATACTCATATGACATCATAAAGTCATCTCCCACATCACATTCTTCGTGCATAACATAAAGCATTATGATACTACATCACATTAAATGCATCACATACATTACATTATCATTTAACATATTTAGGATAATATATTTGTTATTCTAAGTGTAGACATGCAAAATTTGCATCGTGCAGTTAATTAAGTCAATTCATTAAATAAACTTAGTTCACCTTCATCCATTCATTAACATTAATTTCATTTCTAAGGTTATTCATTTTAAATAAATCAAAAATTCAAGTCAAAAGGGGTGAAAACATCCTAATCACCATTAGGCTAATCTAATCCTGATTAAACTAACCTAACCACCGACTTGCACAAATAAATCAATTTATTGATTTATTAAAATCCTCATTTTCTTTCAACATGGCATCTTTGAGGAATATTCCCCACTCAACATTTTCACAATTTTAAACTTACATGTCTCTTACATGTCCCCCACTCAACAATTTTAAATTTGAAAGTCTTACATGTTTCTTACATGTCCCCCACTCAACAATTTTAAAATTTGAAAGTCTTACATGTCCCCCACTCAACAATTTTAAAATCTTTGGCACATTGGCCAAAATGTGCTCACTCCTCAACCACTCACAAGTTGACAAGTGGCCTCATCTTATTGGTCCAATCTTTGTCCCACATTCATCCATTTGGCCATTTTCTCATCAAAATATTCTATAAATGAAGGGCCTCATTCTTCATCAACTCATCTACATTTTCATGCAAAGTTACTCTCTTGGTTTGAGAAGTAATTTTTCCCATCTTACTTCATCACCATTTCATTTGCAACATTTGAGCTTATCAAGGGTTGGGAAAGGGCTATTTTCCACAATAGCACCAATCCACTATGAGATAGGGTTTGATTCATGTTATTATGTGTTTTATTTAGTTTCTTGGATTCATTTCATTGCATGATTAACATGTTTTATTATTTCATAGGGATGCTTTTATTTTGCTTTGTGTTAAATAACAATGCTAATGTTTGTAGTACCCCTCCGTTTATGCTTATGCTTTCTGTTGTTATGTTTTTACACTGTTAGACCTATGATAACTTGTTTGGATATTTTGATCGCTGGTTTTGAGCGATAGTGGATTATTCTGTGACATGATGATACTTGTTTGTTGATTATTGATTTCAGACATGATTGGATATAGTTTAGATGCTTTACTTTCAGTTGATTATTGCTATGTATAAGTTATGATGGACTAACAGCTATTTATTTCGTCAGTTTGTTGTGAAGTGTATTGGTGTGGAGAACGGAATCGCATCACTCGCTTGTGAGTGCCCTGCGATATCTGTGATTTTCTCCGCATGGTGTGTCTGTTTAATACTTTATATATATATATATATATTGTATGCACGTTATTCCTTGGTTGCAGGAATTTGCAGGTACATGACACCGACTCCACCTGGGTACTCAGGTCTGAGCGTGTCAAGACTCAACGGATACATTGATCGGGAGATAGTAGTTTGGTTTACCCTAGTCTAGCCTTTAACCCTAGTCTTAGTACTTTGTCTGTTTTAGTTCAAAGTCATAGGTTTGTATCGTCATTTTCTGTTTGAATAAATTGTTGAAAGTTAAATATTGGTTTATTTTAATGTTAGTTATTGTGCTTTAAATATTGTTATTTAATTAATGTTTAAATGTGGTAGAGATTTACTTACTTGATAAATTAATTCATTAATTAGCTTATTTGGTTAAATAGTTGATCTTAAAAGATTAAACTATTTTAATGAAATAAATAAATAAATTAAATTAAATTATTAAGTGTGTAAATTATATTGCATTTGAAAATTAGAAATAAAAATAAAAATAAATGCATGTGAATTGAAATTTAGTTTTAAAATATAAATTAAATAAATATTTGCATGCAAATTGAAAATGGAAGTTTGCCGAGAAGTGGTGGGAAGATATTTTGCAACCACTTCTCGACATGTGTGTGAGTGTAATAATTGCATTGGGGTTGTTGAAAATTTGTTATGGAGAGGATATTTTGGATCTTGGAAAAATCACAGGGGTTGTTGAATTTCCTCACGGGAAATTATCAAAGCTTTGCAAAAAAAAAATTCTTGCTGTGTAAAAATTTATTTTCTAAGAGGATTTGTTATTTCCTCTGGGGTTGTATATTTGTGGAAGAACCCTTGGTGGGAGGATCTTTTGTGTCGGTTGGAAAAATCTTTTGGGGATTTGTGTGCTACAGAGGTTTTCTTTCTACAGTCAAATCACAAGTTACAGACAACAAGGTGTTACAGGTATTTTTACTTGTAATTTTTAGCTTCTTTGTCTATAAAAAAAAATTAGTTGGTTTGAATTCCATTTTCTTGGCAATTGCATGTAGAAAATCCTCTGTTGAAATCTGTTATTGTCTGCAAGAGTTTTCTAGAATTTAGATTTGAAAAAGAAAATTTGGAAAGTGATTTTTGATTATTATTTATTGTTTTAGAATTCAAATCCCAATATTGAATATTTTTGGGATGTATATTAAATTAAATCTATGAGAAAATATTTCATTTACAATGTCCAGAAGAACAAATAGATTTGCCTCTTAAAACTATATATATTTGTTTATAGTGTTGTATAAATGTACAGCCTGTATATGTGATTTTATTATATAAATTTTTGTTTACCAGTAAAATAATATGTAAAATCGCCGTACGGGCGATATTGGGGTTTTTTTTTAAAAAAAATTGTGATTTCATCTCTTTAAAGAAAAATTTGTATGGGTATTATTGGATTTTTATATATTTCTTTTGGAATTTAAAAAAAAACGAAAAAGGATTTCACCGTTCGCCAATCGTCGTACGACGAAAGGCGCAGAAAGTAGAAATTTTTTTAAATTTTTTTTTATTAAGTCTGTGGGGAGGGCCGAAACCCTCCCCATTTTTATATGTAGGAGGCACAGCCTCCATGGCTACGCATAGCAACCATTACGGCTGTTGGGCGCAGCCTGGAAGGGCCGCGGCTCGGCTGCGAATTTAAACGGTTTTTAAATTATTAAAATTTCTCTAAAAATGCAATTCATGTTATTTCTTATGTTATGAATTAAAAAGTACGAAATTATTATTATTTGGATTTATATTATTTTGGAATATATATATATATGTATATGTATTTTGACTTAAGTATATATTTATTTTTGTAAAAATAAATAATAAATATAATTATATGTATATAATTATATTTATTAAGAAAGGAAAAATGATTTGTAATGTTTTTTTTTTTTAAATTATAATGCATGCGAAAATTCAGATTGAGAAAATTATAGAATATGGTATATTGTGAATTTGAGAAAACTATAAAAAAAAATTAGTTGATTGATTGATTTTTTTTTTTAAATTATTGTCAAATGGATTTAATATATCCAAATGGTAGATGTGTATTTGATTTAATGGCTTGAATTTTGGATTTGGGAAAAATGGGGAAAGTCTCTATTGATCAAGTCTTCTAGACCAAATTGATAAATGGGGAAATTGTGATTATTAAGAATAAATTTCTTGTGTTATCTAGGGATGTGTACATGGCTTTGCATGGTGGTTTGACACCTATGTTATGAACATTGAATGTTGTTTGTTTTAACGTGATTGGTCTTTTATATTGATTTGGGGTATATGTACACCTTGTAAACCTTAGTCAGAGAACATAGATTCCCATGTTATGTTTAGGGGAGTGGCTATTTGTAAGGGCCGACACACAAAGTGTTGTCAGGGTAACTTACAAATAGTTAGTAAGTCAGTGAAAACTAAAGAACACACTAGTTAGATTAAAACACTTAACAAGATTTAAATGCCTCACTTATGACTCTTGAGCTACTTCAGTCATGAGTATAAGATGAGAAGGCCTGGAATGGCAAATCGAAGTCTTGTTTCTTCAAGAGACGTTCGATTCCACAATAGTATGCAATAGGGGCCGGGTTTCGTAAGAGGTTACTAGGGTAACCCAAGGATTGGGGGCCGGAACCTAGGAAGAAACACCAGGGTAACCTTAGCAACGTTGTGATGACACTCCACCTAGAATAATAGTTAACCTTGTATTTGTAGATAATTCAATTGTCAAATCTGGAAGCAATGTAACCAATAGATTGTTTGTACTAGTGTCTAGGGTTAGTAGATTAGGTCTAGGTAACCTTATTACTATCTCCTAGCATGGGGGGTGGACCTACGGGTACCACATGGTTGGGTGGAACGTGCACTTTACTCCGTTGGGTCCCCAGTTTGATCATGGCATTGAGAGCTTCATGATGGAGAGCTCGCACTTGGATCTTATGTTTATTTCAACATTGTATATTGTAAAAATTATGTATTTGAAAACATCCCTCAATTGTATAAGAGGTGAACAATGTAATTGTAAATGTATTCATTATTGAACCACCTCATCAGATGGATAAGTATTGTAAATCTTATCAAATGCAATGTATGGAACAAGTATGCAATTTATTATATCTTGAATGGATTTTTCAATGTTATGCAATGTTATATGTTTATGTTATTAAATTAATATGTGCAATGCGAAATACTTATGTCACTTATGGAAAACTCAAAGTAGTGAATCGTTTAGTAACTTAACAAATGTATGCAATTAATTAACTTAATATTAATATTTTTAAAAAAAAATTATTACACCTTTATTACACAATTGCAACATTCTTAGGTTATTTAGACGGGGCATTACAATGTTCTTAATAAAATGGTAAAACAGGTTTTACAGGGACTCGAAACCACAGCGTTTACAAGTAAAAAGAAAGGACACAAAAGTCCAACCAAAAAGACTAGCTGCTCGAGAAAAGAATAGCAACAACCAAACGAGACAGACCAAAAAGGTCAAGCTAAAAAGACCAGTACAAAAAACACAAAAACCCCAGCCATTAACTCAGAGTCTTGAGGACAGACTCCGTTTCGGCTTCCAAAGTTTGCATATCATTGACACCCTTTTTAAAGATTTGAATCATCTTTGAAGTAGGGGGGACCTTGCACTTCAAGTTGGCTCTGGTTCTTTTGGGGATGCCCGCATCTGTTTCCTGGCTTTTATCCTTTGTTTCCTCCAGATCCACCACCAGAGACCCCTACTGGGTTTTATCTAACTTTTCTATCATCACGTTAATGATAATGGCGTTGTGTCTTGCCATTCGATTGTTTTGCTCAGCAACAGTTTTGATAGTATTCCTAATATTTTCAACCTTGGAGTTAATATTTCTGTTGATGTGACCTTTAACCCCACTATCCACATCTTTCTTCTCAATCTCTGCAATCTTAGCACCCAGCTCTTCGAGCTTGCTTTGAAGGGCCTAATTTTTTATTTTCAACTCATTGATTTCGCTGAAAGTCCATTCCAAGAGTTTGAAGTGGGACTTAGAGTTGGTTCTTGCAAGGTTCAGGACATCTAGAGAGGGCTCCTTACTAGTATTATGGCTAGTATTCTCAGGGTTAGGAATTATAAGGGAGTCATCTTTAGCAAATTTATCTGGAATAGGTTTGGCGCAAAACTCAGTTTTGTTGGCATCAAACTCCTCTGAATCAAAAGATTCTTCAGAGTAGGAAACAAGGCATTTGGCCTGAGGTTTCTTCTCAGTAGGACTGTTAACATTGTTTTACTTGCACCATATTTATTTGTTGAGAATGTTTTTCTATTGCAATAATTGAGTTATGTGAATGCTTGACCATCATTTTTCTCATCAATCACATTTAAATTCCTATGATAAATGAAACATTTTCCATGGTGTTTGGTCTTTTATCTAGTAGAAATTATCTTTCTCTTCTATATGCCACAAAATAACACTTTTTGCATCATTTTCATTATTTTGGGATTTAATGGAGCGTAATCTTTTCTCAGAAAACATGCATCCCTCCTATTTATCAAATAATTTAAACCATGGTCTAAGTAGTGTTGTTCACATATTGTGTCAATCCCCAAACTCATTAGCAATAAAGACTCAATATATGATTTACATTCTTTCAATAATCTTGGTGCAAAAGTGCTCCTTAGATCACCAAAAGGGTCATCTCTTCTATTGAAAAATTCATCATTGGTATCACAATAGCTCCAATCATTATATCTAATTTTATTTGAACATGTGGTCTACCATACAATACCCTAACATAAAATTCAGTTTGACAACACCTTTTTTGGGTAAACCTTCATATTCCTTTCTTATTATCCTTGGGGTCAAAATGACATGAATATCTATTTATACTCAGAAATAATATATATATTGTGGACATAGAAAAAGTATTCCTTTTCTCTCGCTTGATTTTGGAATAATTGACGATAAATTAGACTTAATGAGGCCTTGATTTAGTGTTGTGAGGTGTTTTACACATCCACATTAGGTCTTTCACCCTTGCAAATGCATTTATTGATGTCTTGTAAAGGTGTTGTAAGTTGTTGTAAAAAAAACTTTCACACTTTTCTAGACTAATGGACCTATCTTTCCATAATTTGATATTATAAAATGCATTTAATTACATTATCACATTAATCAAGATGGCTTGTGTATTAAAATTGATTCTAATACAGTGTTGTAATGTGTCCCATACATTCACATTAGATTTTTTTCCTTTCTAGGCTAAGTGGACCTCATTTTAGTGTTGTAAAGTGTATTTAATCACACTTTCACATTGAATTTTGTGTCTCAATCCCTAATTGATTTTTACATCATCATCAATAGGCAACTATGACCCCATATTATGTATCCCAAGGCATAATTTGATCAAATACATGATGAAATCAACATAAGAACTAAAATTCCTCATTCCCCAACATTCTGACTGTCAAAAGGGCCCCTCTAGGACTAAGTCACCCATTTGGGTGAATAAGTCCCTCCCAGGTGGGACTAAGTCACCCAACATGGCGACTTATTCCAATTTGGCCTATTTTTGAGGTTTGAGTGGGAAATTTTGGATTTTAAGTTTATTCTTCTTTCATGTCAGCCTTGGGGATCCAATTAATGGGAAAATAAGGTGGATTGCCTATAAATATAAGTCTCTAAATGATAATTCACATCTCTCTTATCATTCATTCACCATCTCCTTGTTGACCATGCCAAAATATCCAGTAAAAGTCACTTTCAGGCCTGAAAATCATAGTTTCAAAAGCAGACACCTGTAGAGAATGAAAGTTTAGACCAAGGGCTTCCGTTTCCACTTTCAAATTTTAAAAAAATCAGAAGTGGACTAAGTCACCAACAGTGGTGACTTAGTCCCACTAAAACTATTTTTTTCAGAAGTTTCTATAGATTTGGATATCCATTTGGCTAAAACAAGCTCTAGACTAGTTTTTCTAGATCTGGGACTAAGTCGTCTAGATTGGCATAGGTGTCCCAGTCGGCTTTTGCAATAGTTTTTCTAGGGTTATAGACCTTCATTCCATCCTTTTTCAGTCTCCTGGTGCACACATTTTGTTTCATAGCTTTTTGTCTAGTTTTGTTTTCTTTTTTAGGTCATTTATCATATGTCTACATATCACAATCTATTTTTCATTGCTTTTCATATCTTTGGTTTTTCATTAATAATCAACTTTATTTTTTAGTTTATTTCACTTAGAACATTACATTTAGGCATATTACATCCATCATTGCCTTAATCTTGAATGTAGAAATTTCCCTTTTTGGCCCATCTTTCCCCTTTTAGGAGGAAAACCCTATAAGGGCAAGAAAGTATTACGGTTCCCAAATATTTGTTTACATTTTGGTGAACTTGACTTTTGAATCTGATCTTTTTTTATTTGAAATTCATATGTCACTTATAACTATCTTAACATTGCATTGCATTTTGCATTAGTTAATTTGCATAGCTGGTAATCATAGGGTAGACTTACATAGCTGGATGCAGGGTGGATCTTAAAATATGAAGTTTTTGAGATGAGAGTTAAGGTGCAATTTGCTGTAGGTTCGGAAAGAAATATAAAATTTCAATTTTTTCTTCAAGTTTTGGCTTTAGAATGTGCAATGAACCTTAGCACAGGCTGTTTCTAAAAAAAGGAAAAAGAATAGGGAAGAGAGAAGGTCCCTGTATCTGTAACTAATTGTGAGTAGTAATCATGGAGTTCGTGCCATAGACAACTTCCTTCAAATAGAATTTCACTTAACCAAAAAATTCACAGTCTCATGAAATTTGTGCTATCTTTTAAAGCCTACAGATATTTCACCATTCATTCACCATATACATGCATGAAAAAAGATAAAAGTGTGGAGCAGCTTTGAATTCAAGCCTAGACTAACTTTACATAGCCATTTGCCAGCATCAAACAACAAAAAGTATGGACTAGGAAGGAATCTACATAGTAGGAATTTCTATAATCATGGAACAACATTACTAAAATCTATTTAAGCAGTTTAAATCTAACTAGAACAATAATGTAAATCTAAATAAAGCATCTAACAATGGAGATTGAATCATGAAACATGTGAAGAACTTAGAAAATGCACCAAGTCAATGTATTTTCATTAGAAATTTCTATAGCATGTCTTTACAACAACTCAAATCCCTCCTGAAAATGAGAGGAGACCCCCTATTTATAGTGACCAAAAAGTAGAAGGAATGGCCAAGATTCACTAAAAACTAGGGTTCTACCTACCCCCCAATATATTATAATTTAAAATACTATTTTTTCTTCATTTCCATTACAAGCATCATTAGATCTGAAAATGTTCACATTTCCAAAATTTTGTATAACATGGATAAAAATACTTTTCACTTTTGCATACACAATGTTTTTATTCATAAAACTTTGCATAAGTTTGATGAAAGTTCTTTTCATTCTTGCATATACATTTTTTGCATTCCTCAAACTTTGCATATATTGGATAAAAATGCTTTGTATCTTTGGATATACACTACTTACATTGCTGAAACATTGCAAGAAATGGTTACATGTGCTTTTCATTTTTTTTCAAACAATGTTCATAACTTACATATTTAGACATGTTAAGAAGCATTTAATATCCCCTCCCTATGAGAGTGATTTTGTGAGAGAGACTACAACCTTGGACATTCCTAACAATCATACTTGTTCTTCTTGTAATATCTCTTCTATTGGTGACAAAGATATTTTGGTAGAAGAATCAAAATTAATGAGAGTTTTGAGAATCCTAGTTGTTTCTCTCCTCTTACCTCTCTTAGTGGAAAAAACATTGATAAACAAGACAACACAACCATAGGTAATCATGACAATAACATTTGATTTTATCCTAGTATCTCTCCTAGTTGTGTAGATACTTTGATGTTAGAAAACACAATCGATGAAGGTCCTGAGTATCTTAATTATCCCCCTTTACCTAGTGAAATCCTCATTAAGAAAGAAAATTCAACCATTGATCATTCCCCTACTTGCGATGAAGTCCTTTTGGAAGAACCAATCCATGAATGTCAAGAACATTTGATTTGTTGTTCTCCTAAAAACTCTCCTCCTAGGGAGAATATCCTTGTGCAAGAAAATGAAAACAATAGTAATGTGTCTTCCTTAGATAAAAAGGTGACTCTAGATTTCCCTTCATTAGAGATACATCAAACTAAGACTGTTGAGGTTATGAATGCACAAGTGTCCATTAGATCCCCCTCGATCAATAAACCTCATACATACCTTGTGGGACATCCTAAGAACCCTCTAATTCTCTACCCACCTTCACACAAACAAAAAATTCAAAACCAACCTGAACTCATTCTTTATTCCCCATCACACAAACCTCCAACTCAACCTAAAGCCAAATTCACCCTCTATCCACCTTAGAATAATGTGTGGCAGCAACCGATTTATAATATTGTTTCTCATACATATAACACTAGAAACAATCCCCAACCACAACAACCAACTCCAACTTCCTTACCTTTTCCTAATTCTATACTACGTCCTACTCCCTAATTACGGGAGTATGATCTTGTTGAACAACTTAAAAGCACTCCCACTAAGATATCCCTTAGGGACCTTTATATTTCACCTACCTATCATACTATGCTTCAAATGGCCTTACAATAAGTTTCTATCCCTTCTAATGCACAACCAAATTACATGGCAGCTATAATTCAAGGATTGAATGCTGAAATTATTTTCCACCAAAGCAAACTCCCCTCTTTGGAAGTGCAAAAAAAAAAGGAAGCTTTCATAATCCTATCTCAATACAAAACAATAGGGATAAAGCAAACCCTTGTTGACAATGGCTTTTCTCTTAATGTGTGTAGTGTAAACCTCTTGGATAAGATTCGTGTGGATAGATAAACAATCCAACTTGATTCTTTGTCTATTAAGGGCTTTGACAATGAAGAAAAGAAGCCGCTCAATGTGATCATTTTTCCTATTATAGTTGGAGTGGCCACATTGAATGCACCAAACCAACCATGTGGTGGAGGCTATAGGAGCCTTTCAAGTTTTAAAGTTAGCTCATAATTTGAATATAAAAAATTTATGGCTAGAAGGGGATTCTAAAAATATCATTGATTGTCTCTTAGGAAGTACCCCACCCTCTTGGTCAATAAAGAATTGGATTGATGAAGCAAAGTCTATTCTAGACAAGTTTTAAAAAGTAAAAGTGTCACACGTCTACAGGGAAGCTAATAGCGTGGTAGATTACTTTGCGAATGAAGGGGTTAGGAAGCAAGGATTGAACATGCGGTAGAATTGTAGGGACTTGAGAACTGAAGTTATATCCTTACTAGATTATGATGTTATGCATGGGAAAGAGGAAAATAAATTTAATGATTAAAGGGAAAGGGGCTAAGTACATTGAAATAAAGAGATTTTATGGGGCCGCATCATATTACTTAGATGGGAATAAAAAGTGGCACACTTTTTGGGTACATTGGAATAGCTACATAATTCTACAACAGGTGCTTGGCGCTAGTAGAGTCTACCACAAGGTGCAAACAAAAATGGGTGGGACAGGAAAAGAGTTGAGCCAAAAAGCTATGAGGTGCACACTAGGAATGATAAGGTTTGGAAGAAGATTGAAAGAGCTAGGCTAGTTCCATTTCTAGAAAAACTTCATGGGCCTGATACTATGGCCATGGACTATTTCGAGAAGAACTGGAACAACGGTGAAATAATTCTCTTTGGAAGAAAGGTGAAGTTGGATGAGCAAATTATAGGGGAGATTACTGGAATGTCCCCTGAGGGTGTGAAGTTTGATCCTGAGAGAAGGTTTTCCGATGAGGCGGTCATCAGATTTCCTAAGAAGGACAAGAAGAAATTGAAACTAGTTAAAATTACTAGCAACTATTTCAAAATTGACACCATCAAGGTGTTGTGGAGAAAGGTGCTTCACGTTATATTGGAGTATATCACCTTGGACGGGAGATTTACCAGAGTGTATGGTCATCACTTTTCCATTCTTAACCACTTCCGCCATAAGGTACTGATTTCTTTGCCTCACTACCTATTATGTTCATTGAGTAATAGCCTTGAGGGCCATAAGAAAAATCCTAGGAGATACCCTATTCTTCATCCTGGTCTTATTAGGTTAATATATGAACACTATCAAAATATGCTAGCTTTATCTAAACATGTTTCCTCCACGACGTCTGAGGACTATGACATAGATAGTGGGGGTTCAGAGAATCAGCCTAACCAGGAGAGAATTGTTAAAGCGCACATGTCCTCTGAGTTGTCTATTAAGAAAACCTAGTCTAAAAAACCCTATAGCTTGCTAAAGCTAACCTTGAGACCTACCCTGATTGCTCTGTCCCCTTAAAAAATCCTATTCTCAAGGGCTCCCTTGCCAATAAGCTGGTTTCCTACTTTGTAGACTCCTTGGAAGACAAAGTCGAGAACCTTGAAGCTAGTAGAAATTTTTTGCCCTCCCCTCCTACCTCTTTTAGATTTGAAGGTACCAGATTTCCTAGCTCCACCAACCGGGGTGATGTTAACCTCATATTAGTCTGGGTTTAGTCTAGTGACATTCTTATTTCTACAAGAAATGACATCAGTGACATTTTTAGGGTTTTGAAATGGGTGTATCAAGAAATTAATGATCTTAATCAAAGAAATAGGGCTTTGTATAGTAAATTAGAGGAGCTGGAGCTAAAGCTGGCTGCTCTCAACAATGAAGAAGCGAAATGGAAAAATAGAAGTATTGGAAAGGAAGGAGGTGACATTGAGGATAAGTACAAGTCTTTGGAAGCTGAAATGGTTAAAATTAAAAATAACATGAAAACTATTGTGGAACAAAACCATAAAATGGCTAGGCACAATGCCATTATCATCAATGCTATGTTTGAAAAGTGAGAAAAAATGCAACAAGGTTCGCTAGTTGTTGATATGGAAGAGAACAAGAAAAGCAAGAATGAGGACCAAGGTATTTTAAAAAGGACCCATGCCAATCTTAAAAGGAAAGTGCCTCCCACTACCTAGATGGTTCAGATCTTAAAGAGGCAGGTTTAGGATATGAACGAGTTCAAAGCTGAGACTGCAGATTTATTAAAGACCCAAATTTAGTTGTTCCTGGCATTTTGTCTAGTTTTTTGGTTCTGTGGCCTTTGTTGGAAATATGTGCCTCAAACAATACAAGCTGAAACCTCCATTAGAGCCAAGTCGGTGTGACATCTTCATAGTCTAGCCAACTAGCAGTTTGATTCATCATGTTTTGCACAGGTCGCTGTGACCTTGCAGGAGTCTTGTCAAATGGTTACTGTGGAGTCTATCACTGTGACATAGCGTGTTCGTTATGACCTTATAGCGCTCGGGAGACCTCTGGCTGAAAGGCCATTCAATCGTGTATCGGCGAGACTCTTGGCGACTATGGGCTTCGGGATAACTGAAGGTTCTCGCTAAGATGTCTCAGCGAAGTGTTAATCTCTCACCGATAGTGTATGTATTGAAGTCTTCGGGGTAACTCATTGTGGCTCGGTGAGAAGTCACCGTGAAAGAAAATTTTTCGCCAACTGTGTTTGGTTTGTTTCTTTGGGGAGACTCTTGGCGACTATGGTCTTTGGGGTAACTCTAATGATCCGGTAAGATGTCTTAGCGAATAGTGGAAGTCTTACCGACGGGGACTCATCCAAGCGTTCTTCGGTATAACTCAAAGCTATCGGAGAAACCTCTTAGCGATGACAAATGTCTTGCCGATAGCCGATGGCTATCGGGGTAGCTCTTGGCGACAATTGATCATTGGTGAAACATATAGAGATTGGTAAGTTCTCTCAGCGAAGGGAAATGTCTTGGCGATAGGTGAACACTTCGATGAAACATATGGAGATTGGTATGAACTCTCGGCGATAGATGTGAGTCTTGCTAACTTCCTCTTGGTGTTCGGTAGGTATGGGGACTTCGGTATAACTTTAGTGACTCGCTATGATCTCTTGGCGAAAGTGATAGGTCCTGACAACTGCTTGGTGATTCAATGAAACTCTTGTAGCTTGATAGAACGTCCTGGCGACTACGATAACTCTTGGCGACATCGATATGAGGTCAATGTGGCATCGGCGAGACACTGTTAGTGTCTCACCGAGATGCCAGTACATTGCAAATTCTGTTGACTGAGTATGACTTCTGATGTGGCATCTCGTGGATGAATCAGAGGAGCCGAATTAGAACCATTGGAAGTCTATTCGTTGCGACGGTTCTGTGAGGGAGCTCGACAGATAGGGAACACCATGGATATAGTCAGAAGTTGCAGACACTTGGGGGTTGGATAATGGTTTGATCAACAGTGAAGTGTGAAGAGTTCAAACTATATCAGAAAAGGAATTAAAATCTATAGAGGCTATAACTTGGATGTTTTCTGTTCGAAAAAGGTTTATGATGAATGCTCCTGTATAATGACACTAGAAAGATAAGTCTGGAATTGTATGTAATTTCGATTGCTGTAATACAAAGTGATTTCTCTTGGTGTGGTTGGTTTTTCTCCCGTAAGGGTTTTCCCACATATATCTGGTGTTCATGTGTGATTGTCAAATACTTTGTTTCTGTAATCTGTTTCATAGTGCATCTTAACTTGACTGTAATTGAAAATTTAAAAGTACTTTTGCATTCTTTCCTGAGGTATTGTCATTAGGAGAATTGTTTTCCGCATCTAATTTTCCTTACAGCCTTCACTGGCCTTTTTGGTAGGTGTGGACTTTTATTGTTGTTGTTTTTATAGCCTTTCTAGCTTTGGTGTCTTTAACGATTTTATCTTTAGTTTGTAAACTTCTTGGTTTCAGGTCCCTGTAAAACCTATCTTTTCCTCTTTCAAAAACAATAACATGATCTCACAATCAAAATCAACCTCAAACTTCGAAGGTAAAACCAACCAATAGGGCATCCAATGGAAACCTCAATATTCTCCTCACATGATACCCAACCACTAATTACCCAAAAATTTTGCAAATTGGGTAATAAACAACTAAATACAAAATCAATCACAAAACAAAACCAAATATTTAAATCAACAAAAATGCTCACTCAAAACTACATCCATGAAGAACACTAGGCTAACTCACAACTTCACTCACATATGACAATCAATTCCAGAATAAGATATTAACCACCATTTCACATATAATATCCATGAAGGCATTATTTCCACTTAACAAATCTATTAATCACGATGTATCACTTAACATCACCCTGTAGCATACAAGATCACCAACATTCCAAACAATTGAGGATAACACAATATTGTGAAGTTGAAGGTACAATCAAATGATCTATACCATAAGACATTAATCACATCATCTATCCTTCTATCATTCGCTCAATTAAGTTCAATCGTCCTATAAATTTTCTAGCAAAAAATATTAGTAAAGATTTCAATAAGTATATTTTCCCCTAGATTAATGGTATGTATTATATTCTTTGCTAAAAGAATCTCTAGAATTAATTTAACATTCATAAAATTAAATAATTCTTCAAACAGAGCCATTTCAAGTTATCCTGACTATATAGAGTAAACACATGATAAATTATTAGGTTTTCAAACTCACGATCAACTGATAACAATATAATAGCATTAAAATGATACCCATTTAATGTATTACTACTCGATTTATAAATATATGTTCACTTAATAAAAACATCATTCTTTTTCCTATGACCAATTAAATGTTCCTTCAGGAATAACTATTCCATTATGTTACCCCTATTTCATCTAAAAATTATACTAAATACATAAATAGATACCTACTCTTACATACATGCATACACACACAAACATAAAGGTTCCCTAATAAATTTCAAATAAAAGGGAATTACTTAACACTAGAAACTTTGCCTATAAATCATTCATTTAGCTTAATGAAAAATCCTATATAATATTCTAATTGTTGGTGTAATTAAATGTCTTGTACCTTGTCTTAGGTCATGATTACACCTTAGTTAAGTTTACTTAGGGACCACATAGGAGGTTGTTGGAGATTTTCCACTTTTGGTGGACTTGACATGTCATTACCACGTCACTTCCACGTTTTGTGGACACATCATGTGACTATCTCTCCACCTTTTGTGGAGATTATCACATTGTCCTTTCCCACTTTAGGTGGAGTGATAACTTTTCATTGTTGTCTCATGTCATAAGATTACGACACTTGTCATAATCTTATGCCTTTCTATGTTCTCACCTTGGCTATATAACTAAGGGGTCTCTCTCATTGTAAACAATCCTCTCATATCATTGACATTGAATACAGTTTATTCTTGTCATCTTGTTTCTATCTCTCTTATGCTTGTGCTTTCTATTAGGCCTCTAGATCTTGAATGGCTACCTTCATAGCCAATTCTTACATGGTATCAGAGCTATTAAAGTGCCTTTAGTTAGTCTTTTGGAGAGATTCTTAGAGGGTTCCATTTTTGGCCTTGTATTGCAGGTGCATTTTGGGAGCTTGTTGCATCGGATCTGAGCTTGCCATTGCGCCTGGAGTGTCCAAGATAGTCAAATTTTCCTTTTGTTTCATCTCAATTGGACATTGGAGGCCAAATCTGCAAAGGGTTGAAGATTGGAGGTGGTTGCCAGATCCAGGAGCTAGCTGCCACTTCGAAGCATTTTCAGCCAAAAAGGGCATTGCCATTGTGTTCAAAAGGGCCAAAAACCCCCAAATCGACTGCCAAATCATCGAATTTGGACAAAGTTGCTCTCAGAGGCAAAAAAATTTTAGCAGGTGGGTCATACGCCCTACAGCGAAGAGCGATTTTATTAAAAAAAAAATTCTCCAAATTTTGTAGTGTTTTATTTTTATTTTTAAAAATCTTTATAAAAAAAAATCGAATTTAAATCATTCAAAATCATTTTTTTTTTATAAAAGGTTTTAATAATTTTTTTAAATTTTTTTGTTTTTTTACTTACTTGATGCGGTCTTGACTACCACCATGAGCACTTGCCGGTAGGACGAAGTGTAATGCCACCTATAGTTAGAGTGACATATCCCAGTAGGGCCCCATTTTTTAAAAGTTTTTTTTTTAATAATTTTTTTTATTAAGTTTTTAAAATAAAAACAAAACTTTTCATGTTTTTCTTTAATAATTTTTATTAAAGTTTTTTTAATAAAAAAAAATTAAGTTTTTTCTTCATTAATAATTTTTAATAGAGTTTTTTTTATATAAAAATAAAAATGTTTTTTTTTATTCTTAATAAAGCTTTTTTCATCAAAAGAAATTAATTTTCTTTATTATTTTAATAATAAAGTTTTTTAAATAAATAATGTTTTTAAATTAAGCTTGTAATTAAGTTTTTTTAAAAACAATTCATGCATTAATAAGCAAACTTGGGAAAATTATTTTGCCTCCCGATCGAGCCTTGTCTTGGACCATTTGTTCCTCTAATTGGTAGTCAATAGAGCTCAATTGCTCCTACCAACATCCACCTGGAGGGCTTTCTTCACGGTCTTTAGCTTTGGGTTCCTTTGGTTGGCTTCTTCATCAGCATTTCCAGATTTGCATCATGTCATTATAGTTCTCCTCTTTCTAATGTTGTAATCGCACTAAAATAAAGTGTCACAATCTTCTATTTCAATATACTATGTCATGTTCTGTATGCTTCTTTGGATTGATCTATGTATCTAGTGTTAGTTCCTATATACTCAGCGTATGCAATGGCTGGTTACCCATGCATTTCGGTGAGATGGACTAAACACCATATAGACCTTCTTATTTTGGAAGCACTCTACCTGTCTTCAGAAGTCTAGTTCTACATCCAGAGACTTGGTAAATGGCTCCAGTGAGACTTAGATTGTACAATTTGTGCATGGCTCCAGTGAGACTTAGATTGTACCAATCTGCTATTGATGAGCATTCATGTTGTTGCTCACGCAGTTGTCTTCTTGGTTCCAACCTTATTCCTGTTGCAGTGTGGATTCTTCTATAGTTCTTCATCGAAAGATTATGCAGTTATTCTTGAGTTGACAGATTCAGCTCAATCACCAGTTATGGAGCATCTTCTGCAGTTGTACTTGATTCCTTCTATCAATGCTTTGCACAGTTTGGAATTTCTTTTGGAACAACATTTGGAGGACTCATCATCATCCTTGGTCCACTCTACTTCATTCTTCACATTGTTCTTATTTGTCGCCTTCTTTAGTTTAGATTGGGGACTCTTAACATTGTGACATTTGAGCAGTGACTCTCCATTGAGGGGGGGTTGCATGGACTATCTCATTTTTCTTATGGGGGGACTTTTTCCTCACTTGATGTTTTATCCTTCCTAGAGCATGTTTCTTATTTTGTTTCTCTCTTTTGGGGAGGAGTTTTGTCCCACTAGGTTTTCTCCTTTTCTCCACTTTATGAGAGATTGCATTGTGTGTACATGGGTACCTAACATGGCCTAGTAGCCGGGACCCATCTTGCATTGTTTGCTTTTGTGTACATTCTCCCTAAGTTGCACTTAAGGGGGGGTGTTGGTGTAATTAAATGTCTTGTACCTTGTCCTAGGTCATGATTACACCTTAGTTAAGTTTACTTAAGGACCACATAGGAGGTTGTTGGAGATTTTCCACTTTTGGTGGACTTGACATGTCATTACCACATCACTTCCACCTTCTGTGGACACATCATGTGATTATCTCTTCACCTTTTGTGGATATTATCACATTATCATTTCCCACTTTAGGTGGAGTGATAACTTTTCATTTTTGTCTCATGTCATAAGATTATGACACTTGTCATGTAATCTTATGCCCTTCTATGTTCTCACCTTGGCTATATAACCAAGGGGTCTCTCTCATTGTAAACAATCCTCTCATATCATTAACATTGAATACAGTTTATTCTTGTCATCTTGTTTCTATCTTTCTTATGCTTGTGCTTTCTATTAGGCCTCTAGATCTTGGGTGGCTACCTTCATAGCCAATTCTTACACTCATCATATTGCATTAAACAACCCATTTTATTTTAACACACTAATTCCTTTTCCCTAAATTCTTACAATTGTGTCGATGATGCATTTGATGGCTTATTTGTAAGACTAGAAATATTGTTTGTAAGTCAACTATTATTTATTAACTTACATCCCTCCTTTGTGAAATATTCAACATATGAATGTACTGACCTTGCCAATGCATTATCTAAACTTAACACGAGAATTCATTTCTAACAGAGCATTTAGTTTATTTATGTTCTTTATGGAATGTTATTCACTTTTTGTTTAAATGATAATTTTCATTCTTCTAGTCAAATAGATATGGGAGAACATCAACCTCCTTTGTTAGGCGACAACATTATTGTAATTTTAAATGAGTAAGTACTATGAAAATTTGACTAAGTTGTGTAAAGCTTTATTTGAATGAAAGAAAATGTAGAAATAGAATTTTCCCCTTTGAATTATTTCTACATCTTCCTACATTTTAAATTTAAACATATAATGCCCTAGGTGCTCAACAATTGCAAGTATCCTTTGCTTCTTCGGTTCTCTTCCCAGTATATGTCTTTTAAGTGTAGGCAATGATAAGAATGTTTACATTTGAAAGAAACAATGGCCTATTGCATAAAAGCTACATTTTAAATTCATTACAATAACATTACTCATTTTACTACGTGTTGGTTGAAAATTTTGTATACCTTGAGGATATGCAAAATTGTGGTCTCAGCCATAGTGTCTAAGATAAACTCTCTTATTTTCAAAGGGAAGGCTCCCCCTTTAACCAATTTTAACTAATATGAGTAGGACAATAATCCTTCCTCTTCTTTCAAGAAGGATTATATTCTTTTCTCTTCATAGAAAAGTAACAACAAACTTAAAGAAAACTTATCACGGCAACCTTGAAATGAAATTGAGAGAGAGGAAATGAAGTTTCTTGAAAGCACAAAGACTTCCGTCACCTCCTCCAGGACATGAAAACAATCACCAAGCACAAAGTCTTGAAGATCTAAAATCCTATCTACCCTTTTAGAATGATTACCTAATGAAAATATACAACATAAGACAACACAAAGTTTTTGAGTATGATGCACCTATTTCACTTTGTATGCATAAACATAGATAGTAAAAGCAACACAAATTCTACCAATTACCTCCTTGCTTGAGCATTCTACACTAATTCCAAATGTAAAAAGCAACTCATCACTTTAGGATTTTGAACTTGGAATGGGAATTTGCATTCTTAATGATCTTTGTGTCCTTGGTGAATTTTGACCTTATCATAGGCTTGGAGTAGTACCATTTCTTTAGGAAGGAAGTTCTTCTCTTCATTGCGTTCTTTTTTCATGATTGATTTACTTTTCCCTATATGGTTTCATGAGGATTATTGACCTTCGGGCTGCCCCATGAATTACTGTTGTATCTCTTCTTCTTTTGTTCATTGATGAAAAATCCATAACACCTTATTCAAGATGAAATTGTTATAAAACAATTCCCATGCCTTGATTTGTTGGTTTGATAGATCATGCGTGCAAACAAGACTCATAAGGGAAGGGATCAATTGACGCAAAAATGGGCTCACAAGTAAATTTCGGGTTTTGGAAACTGAATTGCATGTGTGGAAAAACAAGAACATTGGCTTGCAATTGTGGAGAATGAACATGCAAATTCATATGTGTAATGCTAAATACAAGTTTTGTACTTGTGATTGGATCCTAGAGACTCATTTTCAAGTGTTTTTGAGTGCATTTTGGACTAATTTCAGGTTTTGGAAGGCTGACAGCAAGTGAACTTATAACAAATCACTTTAAAAAAACCTCTTGCAAATCAAGTCTTGAGACCCCCATTGCAAGTGACAAACAAATTTTAAAACTTTAGCTTGTAATTTGGGTCTTGAGACCCCCATTACAAGTTACAAGTAAAATACAAAAAGCATAAGTTGTAATTAGGGTCTTGAGATCCCCATTACAAGTTACAAGTAAAATGAAAAAAGCATAACTAGTAATTCGGGTCTTGAGATCCCCATTACAAGTTAAAAGTAAAATAAAAAATGCATAACATGTAATTTTGGTCTTGAGACCCCCATTACAAGTTACAAGTAAAATACAAAAAGCATAACTTGTAATTCGGTTCTTGAGACCCCCATTACAAGTTACAAGTTTAAAAAGTGACTAAAAGCACTTTCACTTGCATTTTGGGTCTCAAGACCCCCAACGCAAGTTACATGAGTTTTATAAAGAGAATAAAATGTTTTCACTTGTAATTCGAGTCTTAGGACCCCCATTGCAAGTAAAATGAAAATTATAAAATGACTAAAGGTGCTCACTTGTAATTCGGGTCTTAAGACCCCCATTACAAGTAAACAAAAAAACATAAAAAGTGACTTAAAAAGCTCATAAAGTAAAATTGGGTCTTGGGGACTTGATTGCAAGTGAATGTATCACTTGCATTTTAGAATTTGAAACCCCCATACTTGTAGTGATGCCTCTGAAACCAGAAATTGACCAAAAACATGAGAAAAATGACTCAATTTTTCACGAAAACAGACGAGAGTGAATAAAAAATGTTGTCCAAAAGGACTATAGACCCAAAAGTTAAAATTCCCAACTTTTGTAACTTGTAATACGTGCCTTGAGGCCTAAAATGTCAAAATTTTCATAGGTTATCTATGATTTTTGCATGTCAAAAATTAGTGACAACACTACGAATGATATTTTTTCTTCTTTCTTGTGGTCTTGATACACAATAACTGATTGTTTGTTAGTCAATTTGAAGGGGGTTAAGTACATACTGACCTAATGAGTAGGGTATGCACAATTAAGTTGGTTAGAAGAAAACCTTAGAAACTTCCAAGCATTTTGGTTGCACAAATGGATTTTGCAAGGAGGCTCTCAAAATCTTTGACTTAATGATGCACTCTGGAACAACTGGGCTTAGTTCTATCACACACTAAGCTTTGAATGCTTAGGTGGCAGGTGTGGGCCCCGTTCCTTTCATCGTCGGTTTCTATTGAAATAATATTCACCGTTAGCTGTTTGAATTCAAACTCCTCCCGCCCAAAAGTACGGTGGATGCCTATAGTTTTATCTTCCTATTGATTTGACTTTTCCTTTATTTTGCAAACATGTCAATGCTCCTCAACCATGATAGAACAATCTTTCCACTTGAAACAAGGTTTCATTGGAGATTTAAATTTGATAATGCCACTACCATCATTCTGAGACGTGGGTATTTTTCCTGTAGAAAGGCAATTCATTGGGTTTTGTTTATGCAAATGATTGCCACAACATGGAAAGTGGGAGATTTGAAACAAGGTATGGACATCCATCAAATCGTAATGGAAGTGGTATCATTGTTCGATATTACAGTTGGAAATGCTCTGGTTAAAATGCTTCCAAAATGTGGAAGCATAGGCAAGGCATGTGAACCGTTTGACAGGATGCTTCAAATAAATGTGGTCTCATGGAATTCTATGATTGTAGGATATGCACAAAATGCATTTTTGAAAAGGAATTATAAACTTTCACACAAATGTAATTGGCAGGTGTAAAGCAACATTCTATAATCTTTGCCAACATCCTCCTTGCCTATGCCGAAATCAGATCTTTGGAAGCATCCATCTCACAATAAAGGAGAGAGGAATTTTATCAGACGTTGCAGCTACAACTTCCCTGGTAGACATGTATGCAAAATGTGGAAGCATAAACAGGGCATGTGAACTATTTGACAGAGTGTGTCTAAGAATTGTTTGATAGAATTCCACGATTGCATGATATGAAAAACATGGAAGCATAGAAAATGCACCTGAACTATTTCACATAATCCCTCAAAGTGCACTGTTCTCATGAAATTCCTTGATTATAGGATATTAACAAAATTGATTTGTTGAAAAGATTTTAGAAACTCACAACCAAATGCAAATGAAAGTGTAAAGCCAAGCTCTACAACAACTTTGAAACAAGAACATCTCAAAATATGTTGTCACTCTCAATGATATTTCCTGAATACAAATGTAAGGAACATAAAAAAAAGCTTCTTATGAAACCAAAGATATAATTAAATAATTATAAAAAATGCATGTGCAACAAAAGAATCAACAAAAAATAAAAGGGAAAATAAATAGAAAATGAAGTCCTCTCCATTGCTTCCTAATATTCTAGCACAAAAACCAACTTGTAACTACTGTGTTCTACCAATAAAGAAAGAATAACATAATTTCATTCCTTCATATGTACCAAAACAAGGATTATTCCTTCCTTATGTTTCAAAGAAGAATAAGAAAGCAACTTTCAACAATCCCATTGCCACTTCTTTTCAAGGTACTACTTCTGTACGAGTTCCAAAGAAAAACTAAAATATATTTTATAAAGAACAAGTGAATCTAAATCCGCAAGTACAATAACAATATTATAAAGGTTCTTTTTCCTATTATACATATATCAAACACATTAAATGACATCATATCATGCTAAAATTCAAAATATTAAAGGTGGTTGCAAACCACATAAATAAGATGAGAACACTCTATTAGATTATAATCCATCTAATATTATTGGTTGAGATTTGGAGTTTCTATACTCTACATACATGTCTATATACTTTATAGTATTTTGATGATGTCCCCCATTTTGGAGGCATATATTTTGGAATTTTTCACTACCCTACTATATTGGTAAAAAAAATCAATGCTTTTCTCTATGATTGCAATTATGATGATTATATTTAGCATTTTTATCACATGTTGATGTTACTAACATAATTTTTCTCATGATGATTGCAATATTTCTAAGATATTCCACATGATTCAAATGATTATGATTACATTTTAGAGTCAAGTCACTTCACACTTGAAAATGACATTGGACACTCTCAAGGACATTTGTTATGACTATAAGTATAAGGAACATAAAATAGTTATTTCTTGTGAACACAAAGATAAAATTTATTAATTATACCAAATGAGTTTATGAAAAATACCCAATAAATTTTTTAAAAAGGAAGAATAAGGAGCACATGAAGCCCTCTTCACTGCCTCCTAATGCCCCTAAGCAAAAAAACCAACTTATAACCCTTTTTCTCTACTAATAAAGAAAGAGAAAGATAATTTCATTCCTCCATATATATTAAAACAAGGAATATTTCCTCTTTATGCTTTTAAGAAGAATAAGAAAGAAGCTTTCAATAATCCCAATGCCACCTTATTTGAAGACACTATTTCAAATGGGTTCTAAAGAAAAATCAAAATATAAAAAAACTAATCAATCCTCCTACATTCCTAAACTTATTTAATTGAATTAACTGCATTGAATCCCACTTATCCCTAAAATTATATAATAAAACCCTATCTATCCATTTATTCTAGAAAATTCTAGACCTCCACCTTAAACATTTGATCTCTTACACATGTGTGTGAGGAAACTTGTCATGTCTATCTTCCCCATGTGATCTCTCACACATTTGAGAGAAGTCACACGTATCTATCTCTTATCCCCATGTGATTTCTCACATATGCAAGAGAAGTCAAATGTTCCATTCTACTTCCCTATGCATTCTCACACATGTTTGAGAAGACACTATGTGTTCTCACACATATTCAAGAGTATACTTATTAGAATCTCGCTTCCCTATGTGTCCTCACACATCACACATGTGTAAGAGGACACTTGTCATAATCTATCTTCCCCATGATCTTTTACACAGATGTATGAGAGGGCTCAATCTCATCCCTTAGATTTAATCAAGCCAAATCCTAGCCATTCAAATCTCTTTTATCCTCATCCTCTCTAAGTGCAAAAATTACATGATTCTACTTGGAGGATTTTTGTTCACCCTAATCTCTTAAACACTCCTAGCATTTGATCATCAAATCAAATCCTAACCCTTGATCCTCCATCCTCAACACCTATAAATCAAACTATCCTCAATCCATTTGAATAAAACCTTTTCATTCCAAAGTCATGTTGTCAAATTAAAGAGCAACCATATACCTAAGAGTACATCAATAGGGTTCTTATGAGGTAATTGAATATTTATAAAGGTTTTGGGTGCTTCATCCTCTTTATTAAGCTCAAATCAAGGTATATATAGAGGAAAGTTACAAAGGTTCTTGTTTGTTGCATTTGAATCTTGTTTCTCATATATACACAAAATAAAACAAAAGATATATCACCTTTAAAATTCAAGATAAAGTATTTATGGGAGCACAACCTAAAATAGAATATTAAAATCATAAATATTGAAACATAGAAAAATAGCATAGGTTCAAAACACATGGGGTTTTACACTAAATTTGGAATGTTTCGAAAAACTTACTATAAATAGAAAGGAAAAAATATGATGTAATGAACCAACCTATTATTCTATTTCATTCAGGAAATGAGATAGCAAATGACCTCAAATTTGTAACCTAAGACCTGATTCATGTAGATGTAACATAACAACAATAAAAATAGTCAACTTTATGCAAATTGGATGAGTGGAATACACAAGTTAAAACTTACCTCAAAATCAATTGTAGAGTGTTCAGAAATAGATGTAAAGTGTCCAAGTTACCCCCGCATTCAAAAATGGTGAATGGATCTTGAGATAGCCTTTTGAGCTAAATTTTTGGGATCCTTTAAAGACATATATGAGATGTAATTTCCCACTAGTTTCACATGAAAATAATGGAAAATGAACTCGGGATATGAGTTCCTACCATAGACAACTTCCTTCAAATAGAATTTCACTTAACCAAAAAATTCACAGTCTCATGAAATTTGTGTTATCTTCTAAAGCCTACCGATATTTCACCGTTCATTCACCATATACATGCATGAACAAAGATAAAAGTGTGGAGAAGCTTTGAATTCAAGCCCAGACTAACTTTACACAACCATTTACCACAACAAACAACAAAAAGTATGGACTAGGAAGGCATCTACATAGCAAGAATTTCTATAATCACGGAACAACATTACTAAAGTCTATTTAAGAAGTTTAAATCTAACTAGAAAAATAATGTAAATCTAAATAAAGCATCTAACAATGGATATTGAATCATGAAACATGTGAAGAAGTCAGAAAATGCACCAAGTCAATGTATTTTCATTAGAAATTTCTGCAGCATGTCTTTACAACAACTCAACTCCCTCTGGAAAATGAGAGGAGACACCCTATTTATAGTGCCCAAAAAGTAGAAGGAATGGCCAAGATTCACTAAAAACTAGGGTTCTACCTACCCCCCAATTTATTACAATTTAAAGTACAATTTTGTTTTCATCCCTATTTCGTCCTCTTGTGACAACACTATAGAATTTTGTCTTTTGTTGATTTCTCTATTGTTGTAGCTATTCCTTTAGAAGCTCTTCACTGACAATAGGGCTACGTTCCTGCTTCTTCAAAGCCGCATACTCCATGAATTTCAAGATTACTGGTTGGAGTTTGTCAACTTCCATGATCTCAGACCACAACACTTGATAGCTCCATTCTTTGGAGTTGTCCTCAAGCCTCTTCCAGTCATCATCATACTTGGTGGCGAGGTCCCTAAAAAATTCTAACTGGGTGAAGGTGTGGTCGGAAAAACTCATGAAATCCATTGTTATCCCATTTGACATCCCGTCCTCCATCCTTTTTTGGAAATGGGGCTTCATTTTCTCTGGATCAATTTTCACCGCAGGTATGTCATATCTCATCATCAGCCTCAAATATCAGGAATAGTCAACCCTAAATTCTTTGACCCATTCAATATCTGGATCCACTTTATCAATTACCTACTCCAATCTCTCTCTCTTGTTATCAAAGTCCTACTTCCACACATCCACTAGCCAATGATTGTCCCTTTTGAGTGTGAGCACATTTTCCAATGTGGCTTTTGGTAGTTGGAGGATAGCCTCAATCTTTGGATAGGTGGACCTATACGTTACAGAGAAGTCAGTACAAAGCTTCTTTGTGCCTTCCAGAGACTGCTATAAATCTAAGAACTTGTTGGCTATTCAAACAACCCGATTGATACCCATGTTCCCGACGTATAGAACCTGTTGGTACCAACTCTTTATAGTTTTTTCCAAGTTATTTCCTTTTTCCAGCTTGTCAATTTGTTAATTGGACAATAGTTGGGGTGGATCTGCGAATGTGGTAGGCATGTCTTCAGCTGAAGACCACTGCTCAATGTAAGCTGTCAAGTCGACTACATATGCTTTAAGCTCATTTTTTGAGACTTTATCTTGTTGTATTAAATGCACCACCGTAGCCACAGACTCCTTGAGGTGCTCCACCTTTTTCTCCCTAGTAGAAATTCCCAAGTTAATGGTGGAGATATTATAGCTTACTCCTTCTTCACTTTCTTTTCTTGTCTTCATACTACAATCCACCTTGCACACAAGTATGGCTATATTTTATTTATTTCATCCCTTGCGTTACAAGTGCATTTTATATTATGTATTATAAATTATGGAACTCTTTATATCTCCTAATTTACATATTCTCTATCAAATACAGATGATCACCACACTAAACTTCACATTTTTTTGTTATTCTTGCAAATTATATTCTAGCCATAATTGGGAATTTGATGAATTAATGTGTTATAAATGACCTTTTAGAATAATGATAGTGACTTCAAAATCAATAACAATGGTCAAATAAACAATTAGATCCTAATATACTCTATATTGATTGTAATAAGCAATATTCATTTCACCATTGATTAGAGTGGTGGATGATGTTTATTCTTGCTCGTTTGGTGAGAGTCCATGAGGCTCCATGACCCACTATGGTAGGGTGGAGAGCAAGCCTCATTTTTTTGTGTTTTATTTTATATTTTTATGTACAGATCTCTATGATTCTGACATAAGATTAAGACAAAATTCATATGTTTTAGGTTATGGTTGCAATGGAATAAAATAGTTAATCTTATACACTTTGTGTGAGATTCCATTGGGAATTGTTGATTATTGTTATTTTTCTTAAGTTATATTGTTTCATTTTCGAGAAGGTGTTGTTGAAAAGGCTATATTGTTTCAATTTTCAATAAGGTTGTGTTGAGAAGAGAGTATATTTTTGTATGGGTTTGTTGCTGTCAATTTCCTATGGGTCTCTCTTTACGGCTTGCGTTTTGAGGCTAAGTTTGTAACAGAATAAAATTGTTGATGTTACAAAGATATTGTCAATTGTTATTGTCTAGCTCGGGCTATATTGTCTCATTTTTGATAAACTTCTGTTCAAAAGGCTATATTGTTTGAATTTTCCATAGGGTGTTATTAAGAAAAGAATATATTGTTTCGTTTATGGTTGTGTTATCTGGCTATCATTTTTCATGGGTTTTGTGGCTATTGTTTTCTAGGATTCTTTGTCTAGGTCACTGTTGAAACCAATGTTCGTTGATTTATGGCATTCGTTTTGTGGTAATGGTTGGAACGGAACAAAATAGTTAATTTTGTACACTTTATGTTTGATATAATATTAAAGATTTCTTTGAACATTGATTACATTCATACAACAATCCCTAATTTGAAAGCTTGTGCCCAAAAAGTTTTCATATAATGTTTTGAGAGATATTTTGATCACATGTAAAGTTAGACTCCCTAATAAAATAAAATAAATGTAGCTCACTATTAATATCAATAGAAATGTATGGATGCTATTATCCTTTTCCTTGATTTTGGTAGTCCATAACTTGTGAAAATATATATTTATTTGACAATTGTATCTCCTATTGCATATCAATGATATAATAACCTTTTAGATAATTTTTTTATGTGTGACATTAGCATACATACAAATCAATACATAGGGATAATTAAATATAGTAGCATAAAATGAATGTTCCAACTAAAACTTACAATATATACTACCATTTGCTATGTTGACATATTCAGACACCCTTTGCTCTCCCTTAGATTGAATTCCAACCATTTTTACTTCTCTCAGCCTATCAGCTCATCATTGCATGTCGCTACACACAACTGTAAGTGTTACAAATGTTGATTATTTCCCCCCTAATGTGATCATATTTTGAATGTGTAGCCTAGTGTATACTTATTCTAAATAGTTTGAATTGCATGTACATAGCCCCATGTGATATGTTTGAATAGCTATTTGAAAATATTTAGGAAATTCTATAAATTTTTATTTAGAACTATGAATTAGAAATAACATTTTTTTTCCTATAATGTTATAGCTTTGTATTTACTAGGAATTATTGTATAAATTTTAGATAAGAATTGTAATAATAAATTATATAATAATAACCAAATAATGGGTATTTAAAATAATACACACCAAAATGCCTCTTGGGGTATTAATATGCGTCAAGATCAAGGTGTCAATTACTTTGTAATCCTATACATATTCTATGTGTCTCCAACACTCTTAGAAGGTGTACTTGGATGCCTAGGTTGTAATTCAAGAAATAATATATAACTCAAATTACCCTAGATTCTTAGCATGTGTTGTCATATGAATTCATTAAGGAGGTGGAGCATAACTATGGAGTTACAATTGACTTTGACGTTATTTAATAAATTTTCCCACTTGTATGCACTAAAAGGAAAAGTGGATAACCTTTTCTATGATGTATGGGGCTTAGATGAGCAATTGGACTCCAAAATGGAGTACAAGACTTGATGATGTGAGTTGTCAAACAATTATTGTTCAAATTTCTCTTTAAGATTACATTTCTATGTGGGACTCATATATTGATCCCATGTGACACTAATGTGAATTCATGGATATATTTAACATTTTAAAAATATTATCTCCAAAGGGGGCACAGGGTTTCACATGATAACATAGCTTTAGCCTCGCTCCTTGACTATATATTAGAGTATGAGATAGTGATTTCATATCTTTTTTTATAGGTACATAAGTGTTTTTAAAGTATCGAGTGTTAGTGCATTGATATTTAATATTAAAATTATCTTAAATTTTAATTAATAACTAACTTAAATGTAAAAACATACTACTTATACATTAATATAGAGACAACTTTAACAAACATCAAAATTGAATCATGTTTCTTAAATTTTAATTAATAACTAACTTAAATGTAAAAACATACTACTTATACATTAATGTAGAGACAACTTTAACAAACATCAAAATTGAATCATGTTAGATGCCTCTAATCTATAAACATTAGTTTCCCATTTCTTTAAAAGAAAAAAAAAATAGCAAATAGTTAAAGGATTTATTTAGATTTGTTTTAAAGAAATAAAGGGTTTGTTTTACGTCGCATGGCTTATTTGTTTTGCTCGAGCTGTGATCACAGAGCAGGAGGAAGATATTTTGGGTGCCTTGGGGTTTTCAAATCTAGGGTTTGATTTGCTTCTGTGTTGCTACGATTCAATTCCTTCCATTGCATTTAAAATATTTTCTAGTTTTACAGAGGCGATGGAGAAGTCATGTGACAGTTTGGGGAAATGGGGCAATGCTCGCAAGAAGATGACGTTTTCCAAAACCAATTCAACGTCTAATGCAGAAGCCCAGCCCATCCAGTGTGTGAATAAAGAAACGAGGAATTTGGGTGGCTCAGAACCCTTTGAAAGTGACACGGATTTTTGCTCCAAGATACTCATGAAGATTTCCTATCAAAATATGCATATATTGGCCGAATTGGCCTGTCGTGCTCTGGAAGATGATTATAAAGGAGAAGGCAAGGAGGCAAAGGCTTCGTCTGGTCAGTCGAAAGTCTGTAAGTCCACTCGAACACCCTCCTCCTCACATAAGCTAGTGATAAGAAGAACCAAGGGAGCTCTCGAATGTGTTTCTTCTGAGATTCTTTCCCATGCACAACATCAAGCTTTAGATAAAAGCATGCATGATAAGGATCAAGTAGCAATGCCTCATGTGCACAGATCCAAGAGAGATCGATACCATTATCTCTCTAAGTATTATGATCATTCAGGGCATCAAGGTTTAGATAAAAGCATGCATGATAAGGATCAAGTAGCAATCCCTCACATGCGCAGATCCAAGAGAACTCGATACCATTACCTCCACTCTAAGTATTCTTATTTTGAGTTGCAGAAGTACTAGAAGTACTGAAAGAAAGGTATCGTTTTCAGAGATTCAATGCTTTTGTTAGGATCAGGAGGGAAAAATATGAAAATATTATTATTTCATTGTATACCAGGAAATTGCATCCTGAATTTTATAGGCAGAAGAACTGCCATTACAAGTGTATTAATCCTTGAGGATCAACATGCTCCAATGTTATTGTTGGTGTTCTTTTGTGATATAATTATGTTAGGCCCAGGAGGGCAGAATATGAAAATATTATTATTTCATTGTATACCAGGAAATTACATCCTGAATTTTATAGGCAGAAGAACTGCCATTACAAATGTATTGATCCTTGAGGATTAGCATGCTTCAATATTATTGTTGGTGTTCTTTTGTGATATAATTATGTTAGGCCCAGGAGGGCAGAATATGAAAATATTATTATTTCATTGTATACCAGGAAATTACATCCTGAATTTTATAGGCAAAAGAACTGCCATTACAAATGTATTGATCCTTGAGGATTAACATGCTTCAATGTTATTGTTGGTGTTCTTTTGTGATATAATTATGTTAGGCCCAAGAGGGAAGAATATGAAAATATTATTATTTCATTGTATGTAAGGAAATTACATCCTAAATTTTATAGGTAGAAAAACTGCCATTACAAATGTATTAATCCTTGAGGATCAACTTGGTGTTCTTTTATGATATAATTATCCTAGTAATAGTCTTGATATTATGAATTCTGGCATCTCTGTTTCGCTCATTGATGAAATCTTGCATGGCTTAAAATGTTTAGATTACATATCTTCTTACTAAAATTTTGTTAGAGAAGGCGTCTCAATCCTAATTTCGCATGTAAAATTTCATTTCTCAGTTAGATTTGCTACATGTTTGAGATTGGTTTTCAGATCCTTAGATTTAGAAGAGGCAACAAAATCGTGTAGAAATATGAGACATTCCAAGTGTCTTCGTAACAAAACGCATGTCTTAGATATGATAACATTAGCACTTTACGATGCATTTTTTGGCTTCCGATAACATCAGTTAAACTGCTGTTGACTGAAGGTAAAAAATGTTCGACACCGGTGCATCGATGTTTCCATTTTTAACTGTACCTATGACTGATCAAAATGTCCTATAGAATAACTTAATTAATATATGGAGAAAGTTGTCTATTATAATTTTTAATTTTTAATTTTTAATTTATATCATTTTGTTAAAATAATCTAATAACTTAATTACAATAGGGAAGGGTTGGAAATTTTGGAAGTCGCTATTAAATTTCTAAATTTATAATTTTGTACTATTTTAAATTTATAATTAGTTTTTAATATTATTTAATCTAATTTAATTAGTATATTTATAGATCATAATTTTAGATTTGTTATTGAAAGTTGATTTTCTATTATTTGATTTAAGATTAGGTTAAATAGATAAGAGTTTTATTTTTTTAGATTAAATTATATTTATAATTTTTTCAAAGATTGTTTAAGATCTAATTTTATGATACACATAAAAATTCAATGGGCCACATGATCAATTCCATGTTGTTCAAACCAACATAATATTAACATGGACAAGGATTCAAAGGAAACTACCAATAGCATTTTCATCATCTAATCTATGAATATTCAATTAACGCATAGTCATAGCCTTTTGACTATCCACAACAAGTTATTGTTCAAATACAATAAAATCACAAGGATGAAGACACAAAGCTTGTACAGTTCAAACCCAACTACAATTAATTAAACTTGAAGCTCATCTTAGTTATAAGGATTAGGAAATATAATCCCCAACATGCATGCTACAAAGGTCTCCATAACAATATGTAATTTTTTAAGAGTGCACATAGGAAGTTTTGTGTTACCACATATATACTATTGAGGTCCAACAAAGACACCAATGAGTAGGGAAGATATGAAAATAATATTGCACGACAAGAAGAATGGAAATGCGACAACATGAAGAGTTGTGTCATATGATTGACAAAGTGGGCAACAAGTTCAAGAAAATGCCCTAATTTACATTTTCTAGATTTGTTATAAACATGAAGGCCTTAAGAGGAAATTGGAAGAGACAAAGTTAAGTAGTATTAGAATGTGTGTCAACATACTACATGGAATTTCATTGGACAAGATGGAAATATCAATTAAAACTCTATGTGAGTTGTTAGAGATTAATAAACTATAGACTCTTAACAAACTATAGACTCTTACATTTTCTAGATTTGTTATACACATGAAGGCCTTAAGAGGAAATTGGAAGAGACAAAGTTAAGTAGTATTAGAATGTGTGTCAACATACTACATGGAATTTCATTGGACAAGATGAAAATATCAATTAAAACTTTATGTGAGTTGTTAGAGATCAATTAATATTGCATGCCAAGAAGAATGGAAATGTGACAACATGAAGAGTTGTGTCATATGATTGACAAAGTGGGCAACAAGTTCAAGAAAATGCCCTAATTTACATTTTCTAGATTTTTTATAAACATGAAGGCCTTAAGAGGAAATTGGAAGAGACAAAGTTAAGTAGTATTAGAATGTGTGTCAACATACTACATGGAATTTCATTGGACAAGATGAAAATATCAATTAAAACTTTATGTGAGTTGTTAGAGATCAACAAACTATAGACTCTTAACCTTTCAAAAAACTAAATTTTAAATGCAATAGTCCAAAAATATGAATTTCAAGGAGAAGTAATCCATTACAAGGTAAAATTATAAAATTATGTAGTATAGTGATAACTCACTATACTTTCTAATGACTTATATATTATATTTAGCTCAATAAAGATGAAAGAACCAAAAATAAATCCTTAATGCATTAGCCATGAAGTTAAGTGAAAATGAAGATGAATGACAAAGCCATGAAGTATAAACTGGAAACACCTACACATTTCTTAATAAAAAAATTAGACATAGAGATTCATAACCCTTAATATATACATACCCTTCTCTACTATCAATCTAAAATTAAATCTTGAAGATCGAAGGATAAGACATTAAAAAACAAACTATCTTATTGCTGCAACTTATTTATGAATGGGAAAACCCAGTTGAAAAGACCCATCTATGAACACAAATAAATAGTTACCCCTCTTCATTAACATCATCCATTAGAAGAAGTCAATGATCATTTTGATTTTCCTAATTATGCTTCAATATATCTAGAATGAGAAGCATTTGAGATCTAATTTTAGATTGAAAAATATCTTTTAAAGGTTATGAGCTCATTGGAGAAATTTGAAATAATATTATTAATTTTAGCTATCTAATTAGATCCAAAGATTAAGTAGGAGGGAAGCTTGGTGGGCTTAAACTATATTGAAGAAGGGATACCATGAAGAAAGATTAAATTTTAGAAATTAATTTTCTTAAGGATAAGCATTCTAGACAACTTTGTTAGGTCATCAATAATTTTGTTGAAAATTTTCACTTTAAATTTAATCTCAAATATAATAAATTTTTTGAGGTTGAAAATATATCTCTACCAAATATTTATGGTTACATTTTGAAATAAATTATCTATGGCCTATCATACAAGTTAGTAGATTTATTGCTTTTAAAATAAAAGTAATGGATGCAAACAAAAAGAAACATCAAATTTTTTTAGTTGACTTCATGGACTATATTCTAGTAATATTGTCCATATTTTAGTGCTTTGTAGTCTATTTACTATATGTATATGTTTGAATATTTTTTATGGTTTCTAGTCAATTATCAATTTGTATAATTAATCCATAAAGGATTTTAACTTGTTATGTGCATTTATAAAAAATGGATGGTCATTTGACCTATCACATATGTTATTTTAATATCTATAGGAATATCCCCCAAGCCACAGATCGATGTAAATTTGGAAAAAGTAAGAGATTCTTGGAGATATTTTCTAACTCCACACATTGACTAAAAATTTGTTTATCTATTCTAAAGATCATATAAATATTACTAGCAGTATTATTCTTATGACTAAAACTTCCTCTTACATCATCATCATCAACCAATGGTGTGACACCATATGTAATGTAATAAGATTGCTTTAGTGAGTTTAGATTTTAATAAAATATAAATAATATAATAATCATTAAAAATAAAAATATAATACTTAGATGCTAAATGGATATTACCAACTTTATTTTTCTCATTTGTTATGTTTATCTTTAGGATATCTAAAATATTCAACCCATGTTTGCATGTGTTTAGACCCTGTTTTCCCATTGACAATCACACACATGTAAATCTGGTCCAAACTTTCTAACAAAATACCATTTCATTATAATATAGTGAATTTTTATCTTATACATGTTAGGGAGATCATATAGATAATAATATATATAGAATATTGTTTTTGACCTCTTTAATGTAGTTATGCAATATCTTTCTTTTTTAAAGTTAGTTAGAAGTCCAAATAATTGCAAATATCTTTTATTTTTATAAAATGGCCCTACTCTATGAAGAAGTGTATGGATAAGCCAATCCATTTTCCTTGTGCATTTCCTAGCATGATTACTTAGACAATGACTCTTGAAATGGAAATGGTATGACTCTATGGAAGCATTGGTTTTTTTATTTTCATACAAGAAGTTTCAAAACTATTTTCCCCATATTGTTATGCAAAATAAATAATGATGTCAAGTAGTGAATACAAAAAATAAATTAAAGGATGTAAATTCATAGAAACCAAAAATGAATAATTTGACAAATTTACCAATACGACAGTCATCATGACATCAAGCTTTTTAGAAATAATAAATGAAATTATTCTCTTCTTTGAATTCATCCATGAATTTGTTAATATGTGAGTAGTGATGTCTATACTATCACTCATTGCATACATTATCTCACCCAATCTATCAAACATGTTTGTACCAAAATCCTTATTGTTGGTATACCTAGATTGTAAAAGACAATATCAATCTATGGGGCTTAAAAATATAATGTTACACATATTTTAATTAAATATTGACTTACTTATAAACATTTTTAGTCATGCTCTGTGTACATGAAAAATACATAAAATTATTTGGCATTCAAAGGATAATTTACATGTTAAATTATATAACTTTTTAAGTAACATTCTAATAAAATGAAATTTATAATTCAAACCAGTTTAAGCTATAAATTATGAAGTTTATATTTTTTATAAATGAAATATTAATCAATTATAATGAGTTGATTTAAGTTTACAAATAGAAACTAAGGCTAATAAAAATTTGATGGCTTCAATATCCACACTAGCATAATATGTCATGAAAGCATTGACGTGCCAATCTTCTTGACATTGTTTCCCTTGTTTATAAAATTTTGTTAGCCATTCATTTATATTCTCAACTTTATTTCTTGAGGATATAACCCATACAATAGGCACATGACCTCTTATTCATAAAAAACAAGCAAGGTATATAATTGATACTACATATTAATAAACCATTGATAAATTCATATTTTTAAAATAAATAAATAAATGATTAAAATAGAATCCATAAATTTATAGTTAACATTGTTTTACTTACACCATATTTATTTGTTGAGAATGTTTTTCTATTGCAATAATTGAGTTATGTGAATGCTTGACCATCATTTTTCTCATCAATCATGTTTAAATTCCTATGATAAATGAAACATTTTCCATGGTGTTTGGTCTTTTATCTAGAATAAGTTATCTTTCTCTTCTATATGCCACAAACTAACACTTTTTTCATCATCTTCATTATTTTGGGATCGAATGGAGTGTACCTTATTCTCAACAAACATGCATCCCTCCTATTTATCAAATAATTTAAACCACGGTCTAAGTACTGTTGTTCACATATTGTGTCAATCCCCAAACTCATTAGCAATAAAGACTCAATATATGATTTACATTCTTTCAATAACCTTGGTGCAACAGTGCTCCTTAGATCACGAAAAGCATCACTCTTCTATGGAAAAATTCATCGTTCATATCACAATAGCTCCAATCATTATATCTAATTTTTTTTCAACATGTGGCCTACCATACATTACCCTAACATAAAATTGGGTTTGACAACACCTTTTTTGGGTAAACCTTCATATTCTTTTCTTATCCTTGGAGTCAAAAGGACATCAATATCTATTTATACTAACAAATAATATATATATTGTGGACATAGAAAAAGTATCCCTTTTTGCTTGCTTGATTTTGGAATAATTGACGATAAATTAGACTTAATGAGGCCTTGATTTAGTATTGTGGGGTGTTTTACACATCCACATTAGGTCTTGGACCCTTGCAAATACATTTATTGATGTCTTGTAAAGGTGTTGTAAGGTGTTGTAAAAAATAATTTCACACTTTTCTAGACTAATGGACCTATCTTTCCACAATTTGATATTATAAAATGCTGCAAGGCCCCACCATTAGTGCAATAATTACATCTCACATTTCTTTTAGTTGGTACCATTATTGTCGATTAATCATGTTGGATCGATGTATTATGCAAATTGAATCTATTACTTATAATTGATAATTTAAGTTGGACAAATGATACTCATAATATTAATAATAATATGATCATATTTATTAATATTAATTTTATCATTAATATCAGTATTAATTTCAATACCTAATATGTAAATTAATACCATTATTAATTTATTATTATTAGTAATACTATGATTTAACCTAATTTGTTACTCACAATGTGTTACATTTAATATAGATTTCACTATGTATGACACTGATTCACACTCATATATTAGTATTATTATTATTAAAAAAAATGATATTAACACAAATGAGAATTAATGTTAAAGTGGTTATTGTGAGAGATGAAGGCAATACTAACATCAACTACAAGGTTCAAGATTTAATGTTATGCTTATAATATTTACTACTATAGCAAATGCAGCAATACATAATACAGTGAATCTATGAACCTAGAATATTGTGTCTGCACAACGTAATTGCAACGTGCCTAAGGAAGCATAGTGATGCAGAGAGTAGATAGAAGTATTGATGAAACTTCTTATACTTCCTGACAGTTTAGTTATATTCCTCCCTAAGTTGTAACTACCTGTTTATGATGGTGCCAGAAGGGCCATTTAAGGCACGAATAATCTAGCCAGATAAACCCAGATTTCCTTGCTTAATACGTCACCTAAACTCAGTGCCCATACTTATTAATGGTTCATGTCACAATAATGTCAGGTATTTATTATCTATATCATTTCGATGTCTCTTCACATCTTGCTTGCATGACTGGATTTTGGCTCCTAGATAGGTAATCATGCTACTGCGCTACCCAATGGTGTGTTGTCTATGTTTATTATGTAACACCCACTGACACATTTATTATGCTCTGGACATGGTTGTTGAACCATATGGTTGATCCAGTCAATTTTGCTGGTTGGAGAGGTAATGGAGTTTTAATATGGTGCGCTAGTCTTAATGATGGGGGAGCTTTTATCGGGTCAACTGCTCCAACTGTTAGGGGGGTAGCAATGCAAAGGATAATCAAGTGGAGTTTTGGCGGAAGGGAGGGGTTGAATCTTCTTAGAGGGTTTAAAGAAAAGAAAAGAACTCAAATAGGAAGAGATTCAATGAACAGACCGACATATATAACAGTAGTAATTTATAAGAGTGATTTGGGTTATCAAATTTGATAAGTTTCAATAGAAACTGAAGTCAAGAATGCCAATGAAGGATCGATTCTAACATCTTCACTTCTAATGGTGGATTCAAAACACAATGCCTCTAGCTACAGGACATAAAGTAAAGCATTTTTAGATTTCAAAATAAATTTGACCCCAATCCTGTTAAGTGTTTGGATAAAGTCCGAGGTGTTACCAAATGTGTGTTCGACCTGTATTGGAGAGGAGGAAGGAGTCACGTTTGCTGGAGGAAATTGTGGAGAGCACAGATCAGCCACCACAGTAGCAGCGAATATGCAAGGGAATTGAAAGAAAGAAAGAAATCTGCATAGGATCTATTAAAAGTTTCTCTATTTGTTTTATCAAGGAAGAAACCTGATAGGAGCTGCAAGGAGAACTCGAATCAGGCATCACAAGGCTAGAGAAACAGATCTGAATTAGGGCGTTCACAGTTAAGTAAATTTACTCTAAATTGTTGATTCCACTTATTTGTACAAATTGGTATTTGAATCTGTCTAAATGAAAGAAAAAAAAAATTGATTATTCGTCATCCACATATCTCCCACTGTCAAGAGTTAATGTGAAGTAATACTTTTCTCCCATTATCACAATAAGACATTCTTGCCAGTCCCCATAGTTAGATTTCTCAAATTCTTTTTCGAAGCTCCTTGCAGAGTATATACCTCGCTAGTTGTTGTGATTCTAAACTACCACAAAAGCCCTCTGTCTGGTAGAGCAAGATAAGAACAGAATGTCTTATTAAGCCACAGGGCCATGGTTGAGTGTCTAGTCCTTCAAAGAATGACTACATTGTATTTCATTTATAGTTGGGAAATTTAGCTTGAGGATAGTCTTAAAATATAGTCGGTATAGACTAGTTGGAAGCTCTCGTAATTAGTATCAAGTAGTGAGTTTTCAAATTCAGTTATTCACATATATATTTCCATGGAACGTCAAAGGACTAGGCACACTTGAGTGTTCCTTCAACTATAACTTTCTTCACCCGGAGATATTCTATCATATGTAAGATCAAATTCTTAAATTATGTGTGCATTTGTTGCTTTACCATTTAAGTGTATTAAAGTAAATTATATATTAGTCTGTGGTGATTTTGTATGAAATGATGTGGCACTTTTATAAAGCTCTACTTGTGTTTGTGCACGATGGATGCTCGTTGAAGTTTTTTTTTTAGATCAACATGTGGTTTGAATCCATTCTTATTGTGGATTTTGCTGGTAGAGCATACAGAGATAGAGTTAGACAACAAATTCGTTGCTAAAGGTTCTTCTTATTTTGGTTTTACCTATTTTGGATATTCTATATTGGAATCACCTTTCTAAATATATCTCTTTGGAATCTCTAAGTAGGCTCTTTCTATTATGTGTTTCTTTTAAACTCTCTTCTTCCACGCCTTATAGATTGTAGATTTATAGATAAAGGAATAAATTTGACTCTAGTGTATGATCATGTTTAGCACGGTTTAGCTTTGCTAACACATAGTTCATTTGCCTTGTCTATTCTTCTGCATTTTGAATACATGTCTACCAGAGTTATTGTGACTGCATTATCTACCAAAATCCCCTTCCCATTAATCATTTATGGATGTCCATACGCTGTCCCAAAACGTCACTTTAGCGTAGGCAGACAGGACGCTGGCAAAGTTATGAAGTACAGCTTTACACCTGTAAATTGCATTCGCTGGGAAAATTTCTAAGCCCTTTTAACAAAACCTTTCAGTGTATATCTTGTAATTAGTGCATTCCATGAGACAACATGTCTGCAGAATTCTATCAAACAGTCAACGTGCAAAGTTAATGCTTCCATATTTAATTCGCAGAGACAAATTTTTCCTTGAGGTATTTTATTTAATTGTTTATCACATCGTTGATTTGAATAAGTAAACTAGTATATTACTAATTATGCTAGCAAATAGGGCAACAAAAATAATGTTCCTAAAATGGTGCATTTCAACGCTAATACTGTTCTACGTTGAAAGTTGAAAGTATTCGTAAGGGAAATACCATGGTAATGTTATTAAAACAAATAGCTTTGAAGAAAAACAACAAAAAAAGAGGAGCTTAGCTGGCACGTTTCCCTCCCCATCCCCTTTGTACGCAAAGAAGAGATAATCTAAAAACAAAAAAAAAGAGAGGAAGCTTTGACTAAAGAAAACAGAACTTCTAAAGCCCTTAAAGAAAATATAAAATGGAGACCTTTTTGAGTATGGGAGGACATGTTATAAGGTTCTCTTAAAATATAATTAAAGTGAGATTTCATTAAAATATATTTAAAGGTAGAAAAAGAAAAGAAAATGGGAGATTTATTTATATATCATTTTCTTCATATTACTATCAAATTACATTAATTATTATATTCTCATATTTGTATATAATAAAAATATAGATAATTTAATTATTAAAGAAAATTGAGTTATTTCTTTTATGTCATTGAATCATGATCAATTCGGGATAGAATAATTATGAACGTTTATTTATCCATTTTATGTTATTTTCTCATAGAAACATATCACAAAATTATTGATAAAGAACTATAATTGTATGTAAGACCAATCATCCTTTGCTTATTTCCTAAATTGGACACTCTTGTAGTATAGAAAACATAAATGTCTTCATTTATAACAATTTTAGAGATACAAAAAGGTGAAACATAATTGTCTTATGGGAAATTATACATTCTAGAGAATATTAATTGCATTTATCAACTCATTGTTTAGTTTTAGTTCTAGCAATATAGTTAGTTGTCTCGATACGTTGGCTTCTATTGCTTTAGCACTGATGTATTCTCCCTTGCCTTATTTAATCATGTTTGTCCTTCGATTTATAGTATAATCTATTGAAAATAATTGTCTAAACTATCATAGTTACAACCCCTTTAAGTCTTTTGTTTCCATTATGTTACAAGATTACATTGATTTGATTAGTATAAAATTTTATAACTCTTGATTTAAAATTATAAATGCATTGGTTAAGGTTGATTAACTCAGTATCCGTTAGTGTTGCAACAATCATTGATTCGTGTACCTTTTGATAACATGCACCACGAGCACTTACACAAACTTATAACCTGAGGTTTATGTTGGGACAACATGATTTGTTAGAGACCATAGTTTTATTCTTTTACCTATTTATTTCTGGAGTTAGCATTAGCTACAACACTTCGAATACTATCCTTTAATGAATCTATTAAGTATGATTGAGTATAGGATGAAGTAATTGGGAACCTAATTAAGGGACCTATATCAGATTAACTTATGGTTTAAGAGATGATGTGGATGGGGGTCATGTGGATCCAATTTGAAATCAAGTGTGGAATTTGTTTATAAGAATGGGTTATGTCTTGTGTACTTGTCTTTTCTTTTTGTTTTTGTAATTTTACTTCAATCAAAGAAGAACCCTTATAATGCAACTTTTTTGGTCCATTATGGTAATGACCAACCTTAGACAAGTCAATTTTGTAGTTATACCAAGGGGATGTACCCTTCTATTGTCAAAGCTTGTGTGGGATCAAGCTCATGTTGTCGAACTACGGTGCCTCTGCGAATTATATACGTAGGCAAGGCTGTCTAACGACGAGCCCCCGAGGACTAGGTCTAGCCTCTAGGATTGTTCTCTTAATATTCTTGTGATTACTATTGATATGTGTGTGTGTGTGTGTGTTATTGTTGGCATTTGACTTACCTAATGTTTTAGATTAATTTTTTGTTGGTTGAACTATTTAATTCTCCCTCGGAGATGTGGATTCCATGTCTCCCGTCGAATTGACCAAGATGGTCTAAGCAATTTAGTTATCTAACTAAAATAATTATTGTTTATGACTGGTAAAAAGTTGTATGCTTTCTTGTAGTGCCTACTTTGGTAGAAAACTTTGAGAGTTTTGCATGTGTAAGTGAGCAAAATTTGGAATTTGTGTTTTGTCCTTAACTATATTTTGGTTAAAATTTTTGGGCATTACAAATGCATTTAATTGCATTATCACATTAATCAAGAAGGCTTATGGATTAAACTTGAATCTAATATAGTGTTATAATGTGTCCTACACATTCACATTAGATGTTTTTCCTTTCTAGGCTAAGTGGACCTCATTTTAGTGTTGTAAAGTGTTTAATCACACTTTCACATTGAAATTTTTGTCCCAATCCCTAATTGACCTTTACATCATCATCAATAGGCCACTATGGCCCTAAATTATGTATCCCAAGGCATAATTTGATCAAATACCTGATGAAATCAACATAAAACTAAAATTCCTCATTCCCCAACATTTTGACTATCAAAAGGGCCCCTTTGGGACTAAGTCGCCCATCTAGGTGAATATGTCCCTACTAAGTGGGACTAAGTCACCCAACATGGTGACTTATTCCAATTTTTACCTATTTTCGAGGTTTGAGTGGGAAATTTTGGATTTTAAGTTTATTCTTCTTTCATGTCGGCCTTGGGGATCCAATTAATGGGAAAATAAGGTGGATTTCCTATAAATATAAGTCTCTAAACGATAATTCACATCTCTCTTATCATTCATTCATCATTTTTCTTCCACCTCAAGTAAAGCAAGTTGGGGTTTCTACATTCTAAGTCATCAAGATATCTTTCAAAGACATTCAAGGGTAGATTATTCATCTTTTGCTACAAAAATTAAAGATCAAACATCATGGCAAGTCTCTAACTCCATTGATTCATACTTCATTACATCATTTCTTAATTTTGGTTTAATTACCTAAAAAGGGGTTTGACCAAGGCAAACCCCCATGCCCTATCATTCATCATTTCTTTCTCTCTCCTTGTGTGTTTGCAATTTTAGAAATCTCGAGGGTTTGAAGATCATTAAAGATTAGGTTGAAGGGTTGTTGAAGACATCTCCTTGTTGATCAAGCCAAAATATCCAATAAAAGTCACTTTCAGGCCCAAAAATTAGAGTTTCAGAAGCAGACACCTGTAGAGAATCAAAGTTTAGAGCGAGGGCTTCTGTTTCCACTTTCAAATTTTCAAAAATTTAGAAGTGGACTAAGTCACCAATAGTGGTGAATTAGTCCCACTACACCTATTTTTTTAGAAGTTTCTATAGATTTGGATACCCATTTGGCTGAAATAGGCTTTGTACTAGTTTTTCTAGATATGGGACTAAGTCACCTAGATTGGCACAAGTGTCCCAGTCAGCTTTTTGCAACAATTTTTCTAGGATTCTAGACCTTCATTCCATCCTTTCTTAGTCTCCTAGTGCAAACATTCTAGTTCATAGCTTTTATACTCTTACTCTCTAAGTGCACAAATTACATGATTCTACTTGGAGGATTTTTGTTCACCCTAATCTCTTAAACACTCCTAGCCTTTGATCATCAAATCAAATCCTAACCCTTGATCCTCCATCCTCAACACCTATAAATCAATCTATCCTCAATCCATTTTAATAAAACCTTTCCATTCCAAATTCATGTTGTCAAATTAAAGAGCAACCATATACCTAAGACTACATCAATAGGATTCTTATGTGGCAATTGAATATTTCTCAAGGTTTTGGGTGCTTGATCCTCTTTATCAAGCTCAAATGAAGGTATATATAGAGGAAAGTTACAAAGGTTCTTGTTTGTTGCATTTGAATCTTGTTTCTCATATATACACAAAATAAAATAAAATATTGTGAGAGGTAAAACCTTACATCCATCAAAGATTGACAAATATGGAGAAATCTGTCAACATTCAATAAATGAGATAATCACTCTCCCTATGAAATTGTTGAGAAAATGTAAAGGGAATAATATCATCAAATTAACATGGAATTATAAACAAGATAAAGATGAAATCTATTCCTAAACTACTCAAACATCATCTCATAGGGGGATTGGTGCTACTTTGACGTGGAAAGTAGCCCTTTCCCAACCCCTTTCAATAAGCTATATGATGAAATTGTTTTGAAGATATGATGGAGTGCTATGAAAATATGATATGGATTCAAGAGACAATGATACATTTGTGAATGAGATTGTGGAGATGAAAATGCTAAGATTGTGGATTTGTGGAGTCAAGATCTGATTATTGTGGAGGATTTGAACAATAGAGGGGACCTCTATTTATGGCCAAAAGTGATAAAAGAATGCCAAACATGGAGGATGTGGGACTATAGATAATCCAATGAAAAGAGGCCACTTGTTAGCTTGTGATAGGCTTGAGGATGAGCACATTTTGGCCAATGTGCCAAAGATTTTAAAATTTTGAGTGGGGGATATGTAAGATTTTCAGAATTTAAAATTTTGAAAATGTTGAGTGGGGAATATTCCTCAAAGATGCCATGTTGAAAGAAAATAAGGATTTTAATAAATGAATAAATTGATTTATTTGTGCAAGTGGGTGGTTAGGTTAGTTTAATCAGGATTAGATTAGCCTAATGGTGATTAGGATGTTTTGACCAATTTGACTTGATTTAGGGATTTAAATCAAATCAAAGGGAGATGAAAGGTGATAAAGATTTAGTTAAATAAATATTTGATTTATTTAGCTAAGGGGAATAATGATAGGATCAAATTAAATAAATTTAATTTATTTCATTTTAGATGGACGATCTTGGTTTATTTAATTGATGGGCGAATATGCTTAGTTAAATATGCATGATGTCAATTTTGTGTGGCTACATTTTTCCCCTCTTTGAAGCAATGTACTTGCTACGTTGGTTCAAAGAATAAACTTGCCGTAATCAAAATTGAAAAAATTTCTAATTTTTTTGGATGTCCTTGCGGAAAGTACACTTGTACATTGCACCCTCGAGAGATCGAGTGAAAAGATTCGATTTGAGGGCCAATCTCGCGATAAAGAGGTTCAAAATGGATGGTATGGATGATGATGCAATGTATGTGAGATGGATGATGCGATAATGCCTATATGATTTGGAATGAATTTTTTATGCAGATTCTTAGACTAACAGATCTATTGTGATGATGATGCAAATGCAATGCATGTGAATGAATGAATGATATGTGGTATGTTGATAGTTTTGTGGATGCAGGATGGATGCATGATGGATGCATTGATGATGTTATGTTAGCATAGAAAATAAGAGATTAGATGATGACAAGAGGATCCAACAAGTCCATGATCTGACGAGACTTTATTAGAGATGATGTTGATGATGATAGATGATGATGATAGATTTGCTTATCAAGGATTGAGATTTTAAAAGGGCTACTTACCTTATGTTTGATAGAACACATAGATACGATACATCAATGTATAAAAAACCAGGATGGCGTTGTACCTAGTGCGATGGACTTTGACTCAACAAACATATATAAGTACTCTTGTTCACACTTGACATACAAAAACCTTGCTAGGACGTACCTAACAAAGCAAGTATTCACCAAGTTATTTTACAACAACGTCCAACAAGCACAATAGCTAAAATATAATGATCATTTTCCCCATACCTATCTCTCTAAATCCTTCATTCATATATCATCGAGAGGTCCTTGGAATGAGTGAAATAAGATAAATCAAAAGAAAAGATCAAGATGCAAACAAGTCGATGTTTTTCATATCTCTAGCCAAAGGGATTTGTTTTGATAGAATAAGAATCCAAGGTGATATCCAAAATGATGCCCATTGTCAAAAATATATATCCTAGGACATGCATTGTATAGGATGATAATGGTTTGATAAGTTTATTGATAGGCCGTTGATAAAAAATTGATTGACATGTTTGCAATTGATCAAGAGTTTGATTTTGTTTTAAATGTTTGTTGTTTGCTTTTTGATTTTACAATTGAAGCTTGTTTTTTCTTATTGTTGTGGTTGTATTTGTTTGTTTTTTGAAAGGGTGAGGGTGACAATCAGTTTATTATGGATGATTGATTATCACGGGTGAAAGCGAGATGAGATGGATGGATTTTTTCAAATATTTGGATGTTTTCTACATTTTTTTGAAATGTTTTGAGGCTGTTTTTGGTACTTTCAAGATTTTACAAATGTTTTGATTTTTTATTTTTCTAATGTTTTTGGATTTTGATGTTTTTTGAATGTTTTTGGATTTTGATGTTTTTTTGGATGTTTTTGAATTTTCTGATTTTGAATTTTCTGATTTTTGGATGTTTTTGGATATTTTGCATGATTTTTGATGATTTGGATATGGATATGATATCGGTGATCTGTTTGGGATTTTGTTGAAGACCCAAGGTTGAATGATCGAATCGATGGATTGATGATGATGATAACATTGTTGAGGATGCACAACAATGCAAGGATGAATTAATCGGGTGATTAGGATTGATGATAACATTGTTGAGGATGCACAACAATGCAAGGATAGTGTTAAGCAAACAAAGTTGAGATGTGATCATTGATGATGATAACATTGTTGAGGATGCACAACAATGCAAGGATAGTGTTAAGCAACACAAGGGAGGATTATTTTTGATTGGATTGATTGATCGGATTGATGAAGCTTGATTTGGAACAAAATTTGTTTGAATGATTTGATGTGACGTTGACATGCAAATTGGATGCAACTGATATCGATTGTTTTGATTGATATTCGATGTTCGATGAAGCTTGATAAGGAATGTCTTCTTGTCAAAATATGCCATGGGCTAGTGATTTGGAATTTTTTTGATCACAAATGCTTTGACCAATTTGATTTTACGTTTTCTAATGTTCAGACCACCACATAAGTTGGAGGATATAGATCAAGATTTATTCCCAAAGCAAGATGTACATATGTGCTCCCAGTGTCTAGCAATGTATGAAATGCCATGGATGGATGCTCAGATAGGTGTATGGATGGATGGATATGGAAAGCATGCAAAGGGTGCCAAGGATTATCTTGCGATAAAATAAGGTGTTTAGATAAAGAATGCTCATTGGATAATGCTTCATGGCTCAGATAACACTAGATAGGATGGAAACAACCCATGTCAAGATGTTAACCGTAAGTAAGCATAAAGTGTGCACCAATGTTTCATCAAGATTAATATAACTTGGATGATGTATGTAGATGGATGAAAACAGATTGGATAACTGGTTCATGGATGAATGGATGTATTATGGCTGAGATGGATGGAATGTTGGCTTTATTATGGCTAAGATGGATGGAATTCTGGATTTATTATGGATGGGATAAGATGCTTTCACTGGAAGTGGCACACGTAGATGCTCGATTCTACACATGACGCTTGTTTGCTAGGTTTTCTTCATGGTCTTGCCCAAAGCGCCGCACATGCGATTTTCACTAGAGGACGATTTTTATGATTTTTTTTTTTTGGATTTTCATATTTTTTGGATTTTTGGTTTTATGTGAAAGATTTAAAGCTCATGTTGAACTACAAGGTGTTGCTGATGTAGATGCTCCTGTCATAATGTGCCATCATATCCTACGAAGAAGCTGCTTTGCTAAGATATGTGCACTTGAATGCAGCTTTGTGATTCTTGATTTGCTTTGTCGATACCGGAGTTAACTTTGTCTCTATGTGCACATCGTGATAAAGTTCCTTCGAAATCCTTATGATGAAGGGTTGTTGCCAATACATGGTCAATTTGAGAATTAGATATCATGCGTGGAGGCGTGGATGGAGTGTGTTTAGGGATAAGAGATGGATTGGTTGATAGTTTGGAACCTTTGACTCTCCAAACTTGGGAAGATGAGCAATGATGGGTGGATACGAAAGTGTGTGTGGAATTAGGACCAATTGCTTGATATACTTTGTACGTCGCTTGAAAAGCCTGCTTTTACTTTTGCGGACATCTTTGATGGATACTTTTCCCTTTTTTATTTTGCCCCATAGTTTCTTTGACTGATGGATTTTGATAGGGATGATCTTTCTATGTAGTTTTTGGTATCCATTTGTATTTGATTTGTCCATTATGCTTCTCAGCTTTTCTTTCTTTGATAACATTATTTGTACTTTGATTCAATTCTTTCTTTCGAAGTTGGTCCCAAATTATGGATGGGGTGATGGGTGAATGAAGATTTGTGACATGGTTGGTTGTAGTATTGACATTGATTTCATCATAAGGATTCTTCGTGCTCCCTATGTTGATGTTTGCTTGAGACGAAGTTGCCCCCAATATGACAGTAATGACACCTTCATTCCTTGAATTTGCTTGTTTTGAGAAGTCTTGTTCAGTAAACATGCTCTGACAACTGACCACTGTAGATGATATTATTTCACTTGGATGCTCTGTTGACTCTGAAATATCTTGTTCTATTTGACTTGTTTCCTTGAGTGGATAATGTTGGATATCTTCATACATGATGTCTTTAGTCTAAATTTCTGATATATCTGATCATACTGTTGACAACTCTGTTTGACTATAGGAATCAAGAACTTGCTCTTTTTGTGTAACATTATCAAGAGTAAAGGAATCCTGTTCTAAATGAAGATCATCTACGTGTCCATCCGCAAGAAGCATCTCATGGGTAGATGGAAGAGTATGCACTACATGGATATGATCATCTTGTGTAGATAGGAGAGTGTCCATTAGATCATTGTAGTATCTTGGAGATATGAATTCTTGATCTTGAATGATTTCATAATTGCTTTTGACATGCTTTGGATCAAGTTCTTGACACGGGTCAATTTCAAAGGATGTATTACTTACAAATGGTTCTTGGATGTCATCATTAGGCATGGGGAATGGCTCAATATCCTCTTGATCTTTGAGTGAATTGGGATCAAGTGTTGAGTTGAAGATTCCTTCAATATCGGCAATCATGAGGTCGAAGGATGTCAATATGTCTTGGAAAGGACCATTGCTAGACTTTGGTGAGAGATATTGATCATGCTTTAGAATAAATTCCCGAGATATGCCCTCTAACTCATTAGGTGATGTAGAGACATTTTCAACATGATCATTGGTCGATGCCTTGTTGGATGAGGTGAAAACATTTTTATTGATGGATAGATCTTGATCTTTATTTTTAACAATCGTGGTGGAGGGATTTCCAATGTCTTCAACCATAGGGTCAAGTGACATTGAAATTTCTTGAATTGGATCATTGTCGGGTATTGTTGGTGGATTTTGGTCATGATTGAAAAGTGACTTTTGATGTATTTTGATTCGATCTTCGGATGAAGTAGACACAACTTCAAGGTACTCAATGATTGATTGATCTTGTTCCTTGTTCTCAACAGTTGTGATGGAGAGATTTCCAATGCTATCATCGCACCCAATAGTGATTATCTTTCGATCAATCAGGTCTTGGATGAGTTTTTTGAGTCGAACACAATCTAATGTTTTGTGTCCCTTTATTCTATAATAATCACAAAGGTGCTTCTCGTTATAACCTGGCAGTTTTATGTCTAGTTCTTGATAATTCACATAAACAGTGATTTAGATGAGATTTTCTTGTACCAATTGTTGTAGGACTGATTCAATTGGTCTCCCAAGTGGTGTGTATTTTCTCTTGTTTCTTTGTGAGATTTGCACTTTAAATTGACCCTGTGATGATTGATTTTGGAGATGCGGTGATTGATCTTCAAGATGGGGTTGATCTTGATGTCCATCTTCTTGACATTGGAAATATTGTTCTTGACGTTGTTGTGGACACAACTCACTACTTTGATGACATGGATTAATCAATGGATGGGTGTATTGATTTTGGAGTGAAGATATCTCCTAGCTCAATAATTCAATTAGTTTGGCATGTGAAGCAAGTTGCTCTAGCGAAATTTGATCTTGATTTTGAATTTGATTCCCTTGATTTGGCTTTCATTGAAGTAGATTTGGAATGTGCCCTTGTGGTGTTTGAATGGGATCATGGAAAAGCTGATCTTGGATAATGTTTTGATTTGGGATGATGTTTAAATTTGGCATTATGGGTTGAAATTAAACTTTGTTGGGAACCACATTGCCTTGATTTAGGTAACTCTAATTTTGCATGGTGTTACCTTGAATTGTTAACATCTTGTTTTGACTTTGAACATTATTTGTATGGTTTGCGAACATATTTATCCCAAAGTTTACCAATTTTGGACTCAAAATAGTCATGTTTGGTAAAGTTGTACTTGGTACATTCTCATTTGGCATGTAGAGATTTGATGGGATGATGTTGTTCGTTTGAAGGCTCATGCATTGATTGTTCGGTTGGTGGATTTGTAGGTTTGGTCTTGCATTTAAATCTACATTTGTTGTACTATTGGCATTTGTCGATGGTAATGATCCCATGTACAATTTGTATAGATGTGAGTGTTGATAATCAATGGGCGTTGTAAGGCTTAGTTGACTTGGATTACTCATGATTTATGGATCAAGTTTGTATTCCATGTTCCTCTTGTGTTTTGACCTTGTTGTAAAAGTGACCTCTAAGGTTCTTAGGACCAATGATGAGATGAAGGATGAAGGAGATGAATTATATGAGTGTTGAACGTTTAGGGACTTTGGATCAATGCTAGACTTAGGGTTTGATTTTGATGGGTTTCATTTGGGTAATGAAATTGTAGACCCTAAGATGTTGGATGTGATATTTAGGATAAACTTGTTCAAAGGTGTTCTAATTGAACTAGGGGTACGAGAAAGGATGCATTCCCATACTCCTAACTAAACAAGGTGATTTTGATTTTGATGATTTACCCAAGTCTAGAATGATGTTTCCAAAGCTCTAAAGTTGTTTGGTGGGATGGGATTACAATTTTTTTTTGGATGGATGAAGTGTTTGATTTGATCCTAAAAGAACCTAGGAAGGACTTGTTTACGAGACCAAGATAGTGAAGAACATGCCTTTCTCTAAGAGTAATTCAAAATCAAAAGACCAATGTTTGCATGAAAACCATATGACTAAAAGATGCCAAGCACATATGTGGGGTCCAATTGATTTAATCTTTGCTTAATGGATTCTTTTTACCACAAACACACTCTTGATTAGACTTTGAATCTAGATGTCTAGTTTCTCAACTTTCCCCTTATCCCGCAAAGTGTATTATGCAGAAACCAAGGAAATCTGAGCCAAGAGCTACCTATTGTTGACCTTAGTAGGAGCAAATTGAGATGAAATCCAAATGTTTAGAAGCCTCTAAGGATACAAATCCCAAGGGAAAGCAATAACATGTGAATTTTTTCAAGGATATTTGCTTCTCCTAAAGAGTTTGAGATTTGATGCCCATGTTGAATGTTGGTTTTCAAATGTTTTCGATAAAAGCACTGTGTTTTCAAACTTACTCACAAGCAATATAACACCCTAGCTCAATTGTTACAGTTTTCTTGGTGGGCTTGCCTCATGCCCTTCGTAGTAGAAGAAATGACTTTACATGCAACCAAGGAAAAATATAAAGGTATGTTAAGAATGAAGTCTTAACCTCTATATTTCAACCAAGATCGGACATGGCAAGTAACTTCTTGGAATCTAAGTTCCAATGCAGCACTTTGATAAACTCATTGGATGGACTAGTTGGCTACTACAAACAAGGTTCTTAATGACGGGACATTGAGGACATGGCACCTTACGAGTGTCCAGCAAGCCACTAAAGGATTTAATCAATCCTACTAGGGGCTCTTATAGTTTTTATGGTAGTACCCCATTCTAAAAGACACTGTATGGCTAAGGCCTACATACCATGAGGACTTGACAATTTAGTCTTATCCATTTACATATTGGCCTGAATGAAAAACTGGTTGGAGTCACCTTCGAGTTCTCCTTTCGGATGTGTCTCTTAGGTAGGCCCCTCTAAAGGTGACTCAAAGCAATAAAATACATTTTGAGTGTTTCTCTTGCACCCTAGATTGCACAAAGCGCAAGGGGAGAGGATACGCACTCAAAATGCATCAAAGAAAATATCACACAATTCAAAAACTTGTTCGCTTTAGCCTAAAAGAAAAGATGAATTCATTTTTCTAAGCCCCAAGCTAAATGTGAAGTTGATTGTTCAATTTTTAGAACCTAAAATCAAAAAGCTAGTAAGTTTGTAAAGTTCAATTTTAGTACAACTTTGAAAAAAAAAATCAAACAATGATTGATTTTACACCCAAATTTGAAGTGATTCAGAAAATAAAAGCAGCAAATGAATGCTCTAGGCTATTTCAATAAGCATTCAAAAATGCTTTTCAAGTTTGATAAGCACTTCTCCAACTCCAATCTGATTATTGTTTGATTCTTATGTGAGAGAAAACCACTGTTGTTTCCCGATGTCAACCTGCAATCATTACAAAATGATTACAAATAAGATTTATGATATTCAAGGAATCAATGATAACAATGTGATGAATACAATTTCAAACCAACAAGAAAAATAATCCTTATGAGAGATAAAGATACACATCCATCCTTTGAATTTGATAGACTTTAAGGATGTATATGAATGGGTATCAAACGAATGAGTAATGATTGACCCAACCGTCGAAAAACTCAACATCCATAGAATAAAAACAAACAAACTGGTCATAAACTATGAACCATATATCTGAGAAAATTAACTTGTTCAATGAAAACAACAAATAGGTCAGGCCACCACCAAACTTGCAGTCGAGAAACCACAAACTCAATGAGTTGGTGAAAACTCAAAAACTTCCCATCACCGATTCAATCAATATTCTAAGCATACTAAAGGAAGTGATAAGCTTTTGTTTTCAGTTCATGAGCTCCACGAAACCATAAAAAAGTTACCTTCAACAACGATTTGTAATCATGTTAGTTAGAAATAACAATCAATTACAATAGATTCAAAGTGAGTCATAGGTAGCTCCTCACTAACTAGGAAAGCATCATCCGTGAGAGCATATACACTAATGGATGATATTTGATTAATGTATTGCCATTGGATATACATAATTACTGACTACTGTTTTCTCATACACCAGGATATGTGTATTCTATCTTTAAATAACCTATTGCTCACACATGTTTTTCACAAGAAGAAGTTCTGAATGTTTATCATGAGGCGTTCATAGAAACTCAACATATAATAATGCATAGTCTGCAATAATGTGTAGCCTATAATAAATGCATAGTTTTTTTATAGAACATCACATAGATCTCTATGGAGGATATAATACCAGCACGCCAATATGTGAGCATTTGATAAAAATAGAAATTATAGTGACAACAATATGCAGATTTAAAGAAAACAGTGACCAGCTTATCCTGCAAAATTCATTTATGGCATGCTACAAAAAACTCCTATCTTTTGTGGCTTTAAAATCAACAGAGTGAGTGAAATAAAAGGCAGTAAACGACTTTAATGCAATTTGACAGTTGTAAGGAAAAATTCCACAACTTTTGACCAATGTCTTCTTTGCCTGTACCAAAATGGAAGATGCCAAATATTTGACAGATTGCTTTTATGCAAGATAGATCTGATCAATGGCGGTAGAGGGAATGGTGCACCTTCACTATTTGGAAGTAAATCAGCTATACTTATCTATTGATGAGAAAGCAACTCCAAAAAGGAAATGATGGAGGATGTCTTGAATATCGATACTAAATGCTAAACTATGCGCTTTGAACCTCCTTCGAATAAATCAAACAAATTAGCGGCGGTGGGATAGCCATGTAAATCCAAGACATTCAAAATGACTTACTAATTGATTGGGATCTACCTACTATAGCCCCGCGGCTGTCAAATCTCTTGCTCATTAAAAGATAAAAGCTAAATCTGCGCCTTACTCATTATGATTGAATTTGGAGCCTCATTATATGTCCACGCGATTGTTGTAGAAGACACACATTCTAACATAAAAGTATTTATCTTGTTGGTTTGTCTTTGGAAATAGGTCCAAGCATAACCCATAGTACTGTCTTCATGCAATCCACTCTCGGTGATCTCATCGACCTCGTTGGTTGGTTGCTATGGAGCAGAAACTTTGCACTTAGTATGTTGTATTATGGTGAATAGATGAACATCGGAGTTGGTGCGAGAATGTCAAAACGTGTAAATTGGCCTGGTTATCATGTCATCACCAGTGCCACCGAATCCTCCAAGTTCACTGTTGCCAATTTCATCTCTGGAACTTCATGGGTTTTGGCTATAGGAGCCGCCTGTACTTTAGCATTGAACTGATAATTACTATTTACGTTCACAGCTTTTGAAGAGACAAATTGAAAAAAAAATGGCACACATTCAAATGACTGTAGAAATCAAAAAATGGATATTACAGTCTGTTCTTCTAATCAGTGAACTACAAAGATATGCATATCATGTTCTAACCACAAGAAGATGAAGTTCTGAGTGCACAGGAATAGTTCCACCTCATATTGCCTATGCCAAGGATGGAAATAGAGAATAATGGTGGCTTTGTACAGTCTGGAAAAGCTACAATAGTCAACACCTGAGTAGTAATTCTGAAAACTACTCATTAAAATGTTACTACTCCGTTATTGTGTAAATGTCGTCACTAATATGCTTCAGCCGACCAATGAAAATAAGAAGGAAGCACCATGTCAGTGTAACTTTTCAAGCTAGGCTGCTAGTGTTATAACGTACTGTTGAGGCTATCAGATATTGATGAATGCACAGTTCAAAAGCAATGATGAGACTTGACCCATTAAGTAGTTTCAAAAATTACTAGTTCTCTATGATAAATTGCAAACCTCTTGATTTGAAATAATGTAGCATGGTGATAGTCAACGAAATCATATTCTGAATACACGTTAAGAAGGTACTCACATTTATCAGCGTCACTGAAAAATTATGTTGTGAAATTCCTAGCATGACATTTGAGTAAATGCGAATACTGTGGAGGGTGGCGTACTACTTTAATCTAAGCTACTTACCTTCCTTGTGAACTATAATAAATAATCATTGGACTTTAGAAAACTCCCAATCACCTATCACCTATTTTTCCTGAGGATTAAAATAGCATTCTTTCTTGATAAAAATGATTTTAACGAACCGTCAAGCACTCAAAATAAATAATATTTATAATCACTGCAATCGACAGAAAAATATTAAAAAAGCACAACAGACGAAACCTCTAAAAGAAGATCTTCGTTCAAAGTCTCATAAATCCAATGCCCGTGTCAGAGGCTTCAACAATACCTCATATATTCCTGCTTTACAGAGAAATTATTATATGAATGTTGAATCTCAAAGAAAGCTATATAAAATGATTACCACTAAAACACTCTAGATAGAACAACGCAAAAGTTGAGAGAAAATGCCAGGAAACTCAAACACACGATCTCCAATACGCCACACACTCCAAACTTATACATAGGAGTTAAAAATATTACATCACTTTTCGCATCCTCCCTTTGCATGCTTCAAAAAGACATGGAAATGACCAAACGCCACTACATAACCACCATTTCCATTTCATTCAAAAGAAGGCCACTTGAAAACAAAACATCAATGGAAATAAGAAAATACACACTTATACATGAAGGTTGGGCATAGGGATGGAAGATATGATGTGACAGTGGCTGGGCAAAGGCGCAATGTTAAGCCTGGGATGCTAGTGGCCAACTCTCAACACTCAGACAACATAGGTTAAACTTAGCACAGAGAGAAAGAGATATTGGTGGTCTATGACAAAGAACCGAGAGAACATTCCATTACTGTCGGCACCATCAAAGACTACTATAGATCTCACGCTGGACAGGCTTTGAACTTTAAGCAGATGTAATTAGCAGGTGGAAAAGCCAGAAAGTCAGTGGCTTCTGACCGACGCTAGTGTTGGATTTATTTTTCAGTCACACTTTAATGATAAAAACAACATTATATCGATACTTCCAGGAGAGGACTTCAAAACAACAGCTACGAATAAAATAAACCCCAATACTTTGTTAATAGGACGAGGCTTGTAAAAACAAAATTCTCCAAGTTAGTGCGTAGCTGTTTTTTTTTTTTTTCAAGTAAAATAAATGTTCAAGAGAAAGCACAAGAAAATGATGTAACCATAAGCAGATTTACACAAGCAAAGCACACATGGCAGATAAATGTGTAGGACTTTGGAAGGAAACTTCCTGTAGGCCAATAGCGAATGTAGGTGACGTATGCGCACTAAACTCAAGAAAGGTGTCGACACTGCAACAAAGATTTGGTCAGTATGAAGTGGAGTAACTGTGCCCAAAGCTGGAAGTCAATGTGAACAACAAATAAACAATTTATACCATGCATTCAGTTATGACTTATGTTTTGAACAACAAACAAGGAATTTTGTGAATAGCACTAGATGCTTTCTTAAAATATTTCTAGCTAACGCAATTGGTAGATGCGACATTAGAAACCTGTAAGAAAATATTAGCATTGTCTTTTAAAAAAAAGAAAAATACAGCAAAACATGGTGGGTGCCAAAATGTGAGAGGTAAAACCTTACATCTATCAAAGATTGACAAATATGGAGAAATCTGTCAACATTGAATAAATGAGATAATCACTCTCCCTATGAAATTGTTGAGCAAATGTAAAGGGAATAATATCATCATCAAATTAACATGAAATTATAAACAAGATAAAGATGAAATCTATTCCTAAACTACTCAAACATCATCTCATAGGGGGATTGGTGCTACTTTGATGTGGAAAGTAGCCCTTTCCCAACCCCTTTCAATAAGCTATATGATGAAATTGTTTAGAAGATATGATGGAGTGCTATGAAAATATGATATGAATTCAAGAGACAATGATGTGTTTGTGCATGAGATTGTGGAGATGAAAATGCTAAGATTGTGGAGATTTTCTAGAGATGAAAATGCTAAGATTGTGGATTTGTGGACTCAAGATCTGATTATTGTGGAGGATTTGAACAATAGAGGGGACCTCTATTTATGGCCAAAAGTGATAAAAGAATGCCAAACATGGAGGATGTGTGACTATAGATAATCCAATGAAAAGAGGCCACTTGTCAGCTTGTGATAGGCTTGAGGATGAGCACATTTTGGCCAATGTGCCAAAGATTTTAAAATTTTGAGTGGGGGACATGTAAGACTTTCAGAATTTAAAATTCTGAGTGGGGGACATGTAAGAATTTAAAATTCTGAGTGGGGTACATGTAAGAATTTAAAATTCTGAAAATGTTGAGTGGGGAATATTCCTCAAAGATGCCATGTTGAAAGAAAATAAGGATTTTAATAAATCAATAAATTGATTTATTTGTGCAAGTGGGTGGTTAGGTTAGTTTAATCAGGATTAGATTAGCCTAATGGTGATTAGGATGTTTTGACCAATTTGACTTGATTTAGGGATTTAAATCAAATCAAAGGGAGAGGAAAGGTGATAAAGATTTAGTTAAATAAATATTTGATTTATTTAGCGAAGGGGAATAATGATAGGATCAAATTAAATAAAGTTAATTTATTTCATTTTAGATGGACGATCTTGGTTTATTTAATTAATGGGTGAATATGCTTAGTTAGATATGGATGATGTCAATTTTGTGTGTCTACAAAGATATATCACCTTTAACATTCAAGATAAAGTATTTATGAGAGCACAACCTAAAATGGAATATTAAAATCATAGACATTGAAACATAGAAAAGTATCATAGGTTCAAAAGACATGGGGTTTTACACTAAATTTGAAATGTTTCACCAAACTTACTATAAATAGAAAGGAAAAAATATGATGTAATGAACTAACCTATTATTCTATTTCATTCAGAAAATGAGATCCCTCAAGTTAAAATACGCTTCCAACCCTTAGGTGAGTGAATTCTTTGAGAAATATTGCAATTTCCTTTGTGTATGGACAAAGTAAATATGATTGAAATGCACTTTTGGGAGACACACTAAAAATATTAAATCAACTCCAAAATGCATACTATCACTTAGATCTTGTAGATTAAGCATAAAACTAAGAGAATCCACAAATTCCCTTCGGATTGTGAAATCTAAGTTATTATAAACATGTCATCGAAATGTTGCAAGGTGTCTAAAAATTATTGAACATGGGTTTTGGGAGATGAAAATGAGATAGAAAATGACCTCAAATTTGTAACCTAAGACCTGATTCATGTAGATGTAACATAACTATATTAAAAATTGTCAACTTTATGCAAATTGGATGAGTGGAATACACAAGTTAAAACTTACCTCAAAATCAGTTGTAGAGTGTTTAGAAACAGTTGTAAAGTGTCCAAGTTACCCTCACATCCAAAAATGGCAAATGGGTCTTGAGATAGCCTTTTTAGCTAAATTTTTGGGATCCTTTAAAGACATATTTGAGATGCAATTTCCCACTAGTTTCACACAAAAATTATGGAAAATGAGCTCAAGATATGAGTTTCCATGAGATGACAAATTTTCTTGCAACTTTTGGAATTTTGCACTTTAGAGACCTCTATTGATGAGTGTTTTACACACTTTCTCAACACAGGCACTACACACATGCACTACCTTTCTTGAAAGGAAATTTCCAATAGCAAGTTGCTAAAAATATCCCCAAGGTCTCTCGGGTGTTAGGTCATGACTTGCATGGAACTCCTCAGTTGATGTTTGATGTGATTTAGCTGGTAATCATAGGGTAGACTTACATAGCTGGATGCAGGGTGGATCTTAAAATCTGAAGTTTTTGAGATGAGAGTTAAGGTGCAATTTGTTGTAGGTTTGGAAAGAAATCTAAAATTTCAATGTTTTCTTCAAGTTTTGGCTTTACAATGTGCGATGAACCTTAGCACAGGTTGTTTCTACAAAAAGGAAAAAGAGCAAGGAAGAGAGATTTGTAGTTAATTGTGAATAGTAATCATGGAGTTCCTGTCATAGATAGCTTCCTTCAAATAGAATCTCACTTAACCAAAAAATTCACAGTCTCGTGAAATTTGTGCTATCTTCTAAAGCCTACAAATATTTCACCATTCATTCATCATATGTACATGCATGAACAAAGATAAAAGTGTGGAGAAGATTTGAATTCAATCCCAGACTAACTTTACACAGCTATTTACCAGCAGCAAACAACAAAAAGTATGGACTAGGAAGGCATCTACACAGTAGGAATTTCTATAATCATGGAACAACATTATTAAAATCAATTTAAGCATTTTAAATCTAACTAGAACAATAATGTAAATCTAAATAAAGCATCTAAAAATGGAGATTGAATAGTGCCAAAAAAGTAGAAGGAATGGCCAAGATATAATCTCATTGTGTGGCCAAGATTCACTACAAACTAGGGTTCTACCTACCCCCCAATATATTACAATTTAAAATACAATTTTTTCTTCATCCCTATTTCATCCTCTAGTGAGAGCATTGTAACATTTTGTCTTTTGTTGATTGCTCTTTTCCTGTAGCTATTCCTTTAGAAGTTCTTCACTGACAATAGGGTTGCCTTCCTGCTTCTTCAAAGCCGCATACTCCATGAATTTCAAGATTAGTGGTTGGAGTTTGTCAACTTCCATGATCTCCGACTGCAACACTTGATAGCTCCATTCTTTGGAGTTGTCCTCAAGCCTCTTCCAGTCATCATCATACTTAGTGGCGTGGTTCCTAAACATTTCTAACTAGGTGAAGGCCCAGGTGGAAAAACTCATGAAATCTGTTGTTATCCCATCTAACATCCCGTCCTCCATCCTTTTCTGGAAATGGGGCTTCATTTTCTCTGGATCAACTTGCATCACAGGTATGCCATATCCCATCATCACCCTCAAATATCAGGTGTAGTCCACCCTAATTTCTTTGACCCATTCAATATTTGGATCCACTCTATCAATTACCTGCTCCAATCTCTCTTTCCTATTATCAAAATCCTTCTTCCACACATACACTAGCCAATGATTGTTCCTTTTGAGTGCAAGCACATTTTCCCATGTGGCTTTTGGTAACTAGAGGATAGCCTCAATCTTTGGATAGGTGGACCTATACGTTGCAAAGAAGTGAGTGCAGAGATTCTTGGTGCCTTCCAGAGACTGCTATAAATCCATGAACTTATTGGCTGTTGGAACAACTCAACCGATACCCATGTTCCCGACTTATAGAACCTATTGGAACAACCTCTCTATAGTTTTTTCCAAGTTATTTCCTTTTTCTAGCTCGTCAATTTGTTCCTTGGATAATAGTTGGGGTGGAGCCATGGATGCGGTAGGCATGTCTTCAGCTGAAGACCACTACTTGATGTAAGTTGTCAAGTCGACTACCTATGATTTAAGCTCATCTTTTGAGACTTTATCTTGTTGTATTAAATGCACCACCATAGCCACAGACTCCTCAGGGTGCTCCACCTTTTGCTCCCTAGTAGCAGTTCCCAAGTTAATGGTGGAGATATTATAGCTTACTCCTTCTTGTCCTACCACCGACATTTCTATTTACACAGTTCGAGACCCAGAAGCATCCATCGTTTGCTATGTGCACAACTGAATTCCTCACTTCAACTGGGTTTTTTGTGATTACGTGTAGATCCGCCTTTGTATTTTGCTAGATAATGCATGATACATACCAACAATTAGAGTGCACTATAAATCAAACAAGCTGATCATCTCTAACGATACTGTTCATTCCCATCATCATCAAATGTTTCTATTGTTTTTGGTAAGTGTATTGCTTCTTCTTTCCTCTTCATTTCTATGCATATAGAATCTCAACCATCTCTAAATTTTCTTCCTTATCATTTTTTATATGTAACTGTGAACCCTACATCCAAACTTGCATGAACAAAGTAAGCAGTCACCTTGTTAGATCAAAATTACAATGTTAGAATAAGAATTCGCCATAAAATCTATATGCATTGTTAAAGAACAAGAAAAAAAGATGAAATGATAGAGCAAATGCAACCAAACATAACTATTCCTATTCTTAAATGAAGCAAACACTTGATCTTATGGGGGGATTGGTGCTATTTTGATATGGAAAATAGCCCTCTCCCAATCCCTTTGGATAAGCTAAAGGATGAAATTGCTTTGAAGATGGAGTGCAGTGGGCAAAATTAATTCTCAATTGAAGAGAATGACCTTGTTTAGGATTTTGTGGATTTGTGGAGGATTTGATCACGAATGAAGCCTTTCATTTATAGATTATTTTGATGAGAGAAATAGTCAAATGGATGAATGTGGGACAAAGATTTAGCCAATGAGAAGAGGCCACTTGTTAACTTGTGATAGGCTTGAGGATGAGCACATTTTGGTCAACATGCCAATGATTTTAAAATTGTTTGAGTGGGGGACATAAAAAAGACATGTAAGACTTTCGAATTTAAAATTGTTGAGTGGGGGACATGTAAGAGACATGTAAGACTTTCAAATTTAATATTGTTGAGTGGGGGACATGTAAGAGACATGTAATACTTTCAAATTTAAAATTGTTGAGTGGGGGACATGTAAGAGACATGTAAGTTTAAAATTGTGAAAATGTTGAGTGGGGAATATTCCTCAAAGATGCCATATTGAAAGAAAATATGGATTTTAATAAATCAATAAATTGATTTATTTGTGCAAGTGGGTGGTTAGGTTTGATTTATTTAGCTAAGGGGAATAATGATAAGATCAAATTAAATAAAGTTAATTTATTCAATTTTAGATGGATGATCTTTAGAGATTAAATCAATTAAACTTGGTTTATTTAATTGATGGGCGAATATGCTTAGTTAGATATGGATGATGTCAATTTTGCGTGTTTACATTTTTCCCCTCTTTGAAGCAATGTACTTGGTACGTTGGTTCAAAGAATAAACTAGCCGCAATCAAAATTGAAAAAAATTCTAATTTTTTCGAATGCCCCAACGGAAAGTACACTGGTACATTGCCCCCTTGAGAGATCAAGCGAAAAGATTTGATTTGAGGGTCGATCTCGTGATAAAGAGGTTCAAAATGTATGGTATGAATGATGATGCAATGTATGTGAGATGGATGATGCGATAATGCCTATATGATTTGGAATGAATGTTTTATGCAGATTCTTAGACTAACAGATCTATATTATGATGCTTGCTTTTGTTGATTGTTGTGATTGTTTTTGTTTATGTTGTCAAAGGATGAAGGTGATGATCAGTTTACTATGGATGATTGATTATTGCGGGTGAAAGCAAAATGGGACAAATGGATTTTTTCAAATATTTGGATGTTTTTGACATTTTGAAATATTTTTTGAGGTTGGTTTTGGTGTTTTTGAGATTTTTCAAATGTTTTGATTTTTGATTTTTTGATGTTTTGGGGTTTTCTAAGATTTTATGAATGTTTTTGGATTTTGATGTGATTTTATGAATGTTTTTGGATTTTGATGTGTTTTGATATTTTTGGATTTTCTGATTTCTTTTTATGTTTTTGAATTTTTCGTACGATTTTGACGATTTGGATATGGATATGTGTGATGATATCAATGCTTTGTTTAGGGATTTTGTTAAAAACCAAGCTAAGGTTGATTGATCAGATCAATGGATTGATGATGATGATAACATTGTTGAGGATATACAACAATACAAGGATTGATTGATTAGGATTGATGACGATAACATTGTTGAGGATGCACAACAATGCAAGGATTGATTGATCAGGATTGATGATGATAACATTGTTGAGGATACACAACAATGCAAGGATTGATTGATCAGGATTGATGATGATAACATTGTTGAGGATGCACAACAATGCAATGATTGATTGATCAGGATTGATGATGATAACATTGTTGAGGATGCGCAACAATGCAAGGATAGTGTTTAAGCAACACAAGGATTGAGATGGATATCCCAAGATTATGGATTGATTAGACTCGATTGATCAGGATTGTTGAAGCTTGATTTGGAACATAATATGTTCAAATGATCTGGTGTGACGTTTGACGTGCAAATTAGATGTGATTGATAGTGATTATTCAGATTGATGTTTGTTGAATGATGAAGACTTGTTAAGGAATGTCTTCTCGTCAAAATATGCCATGGGCTATTGATTTGGATTTTGGATCACAAATTATTTGACCAATTTGGTTTTATGTTTACCAGTGTTTGGATCACCACAAAATTTGGAGGATATAGATCAAGATTTATTCTCGAAGCAAGATGTACATATCTGCCCCAGTGTCTAGCAATGTATGGAATGTGATGGATGGATTCTTAGATAAGTGTATGGATGGATGGATATGGATTATCTTGCAATAAGATAAGGTGTTTAAACAAAGGAATGCTTCATTGGATATTGCTTCATGGCTCAGATAACGTTGGATAGGATAGGATCAATGAAAATGGTCCATCTCAAGATGTTTACCATAAGCAAGCATAAAGTGTGCCCCAAAATTTCATCAAGATCAAGATAACTAAGATGATGGATGCAGATATATGCGAATGGATTGGATAACTGGTTCATGAATGATTAGATCTATTATGGTTGAGCCAGATGGAATGTTGGGTTTATTATGGATGGGATGAGACACTTTCACCTGAACTGGTGCACGTAGATGCTCGATTCCACACATGACACCTGTTTGCCAAGTTTTCATCATGGTGCCTGCCCAAACCACTTCCCATGTGGTTTTCACAAGAGGACGATTTTTCTCTTTACTATTTTTAATCCTTTTTCTGATTTTTTTGGATTTTCATATTTTTTTGATTTTTTTGATTTTTCTGAAAGATTTTAAGCTCATGTTGAATCACAAGGTGTTGCTGATGTAGATGCCCCTGTCATAATGTGCCATCGACATCCTGCTTGAAGGAGCTGCTTTGCTAAGATACGTGCACTTGAATGCAACTTTTGGGATTCTTGATCTATTTTATTGATATCAGGGTTAACTCTGTCTCTATGTGTACATCGTGATAGAGTGCCTTCATAATCCTTATGATGAAGGGTCATTGCCAATACATGATCAATTTGAGAAATGGATATCATTCGTGGAGGTGTGGATGGAGTGTGTTTAGGGATAAGAGATGGATTGGTTGACAATTTGGAACCTTTGACTCTCTAAACATGGGAAGATGAGTAATGATGGGTGGATACGAAAGTGTGAAGGGAATTAGGACCAACTGCTTGATACACTTTGTATGTTGCTTGAAAATCTCACTTTTTCTTTTGTGGATGTCTTTGATGGATACTTTTCCCTTTTTTATTTTTCCCCATAATTTCTTTGACTGATGGAGTTTGATAGGGATAAGCTTTCTTTGCATTCCTTGGTACCCATGTGTATTTGATTTGTTCATTATGCTTCTTAGCTTCTTTTTCTTTGATAATGTTCTTCGTACTTTGATTCAAATATTTCATTTGCTGTTGGTCCCAATTTTTGGATGGTGTGATGGGTGGATGAAGATTCATGACGTGGCTGGTTGTAGTATTGACACTAGTTTCATCATAAGGACTCTTCGTACTCCCTATGTTGACGTTTGCTTGAGACATAGTTACCCCCCTGTATTGTGGAAGTATTTCCTTCATGATTTGATTCCACCTATTCTAAGAGCTTTTGTTTAGAATGCATTCTCTGATAAACGACCACTATAGATGATGTTACTTCAATTTTCTATTCTGCTAACTCTGAAATATCTTGTTCTGTTTGACTTGTTTCTTTGAGTGGATAATATTGGATATCTTCATACATGATGTCCTCAATTTGAATTTGGGATTTATCTGATCTTAATGTTGATAACTCAGTTTTACTGTAGGAACCAATAACCCACTCTTTTTGTGTAACAATGTCAGGAATAAAGGGATCCTCTTTTGAATGAATGTCATCTATGTGTCCATCCATAAAAAGCATCTCATGGGTGGAGGAGTATATGCTATGTGGATGTGATCATCATTTGTGACATCTTGCATAGATAGGAGAGTGTTCATTACATCATTGTAGTATCTTGGAGATATGAATTCTTGATCTTCATTAATTTCAGAGTTGCTTTCGACATGCTTTGGATTGAGTTCTTGACATGGGTCCACTTCAAAGGATGGATTTCTTATAAAGGGTTCTTGGATATCATCCTTAGACATAGGAAGTGGCTCAATATATTCTTGATCTTTGAGTGGACTTAGATCAAGTGTCGAGTTGAGGAATCTTCTGAAATCTATAACCAAGAGGTCAAAGGGTGTTAACATGTCTTGGAAAGGACCATTGCTAGACCTTGGTGAAAGATGTTGATCATGCTTTGGGATGAATTCTTGAGATATGTCCTCTAACACATATGGCAATGTAGAGACATTTTCAATATGATCATAGGTCAATGGATCATGCATTATGTCAATAAGATCAAATAATCCTAACACTCCTTGAAATATATCACTAAAAAGTGGTTCTTGACATATGGTGAGTTGATCATCAGATGGGGTAGAAACATCCTCAATGTGCTCCTTAATTGAGAGATTTTGAACATTGTTTTCAACAATTGTGGCAAAGAGATTGTGAATGTCTTCAACCATAAGGTCAAGTGATGTTGACATTTCTTGAATTGGATCATTGTTGAGTATTGTTGGTGGATTTGAATCATGATTGAAAAGTGACTCTTGACCTATGTTGATTTGATCATTGGATGAAGTAGACATAGCTTCAAGGTGCTCAATGATGGATTGATCTTGATCCTTGTTCTCAACAGTTGTCAATTTTTTATGTTTGTGCTTGTGCTTGTCTGGTAGCTTAAGAGGCTTGGGCAGCTTGAGAGGCTTGTTGCACTTGTTGAGCTCGTGTTGCTTGTTGTGTGGATAGGTATTGTTGGATGGCCTTTTGGTAGGCCTAGTGAGCTTTTAGCACAATGTTATATTTTCTTGCTGCATTTGGTTTTGGTGGTAGTGGTGGCGGATTTGGAATTGTGTTGGATGTAGTTATAAGTGTTTGAGATATGCTCAGAGTGATCATAGTAGTGAGGGGTTGAGATGTGATGGGTGTGAGAGTGGTGGTTGGAATGATTGAAGGGATGTGATGGTTGGAATGCATGAGGTGATAGGTCCTTGGGAGACCGTATTTTGATTTGTCAGGATTGATGTTGTTATTTGATTAGATACCATTTGTTGGTGCAATGTCGATGGTATATTCAAAGGATTTGATGTGATAGCTTCATTGGTGTTAGGTGGATTGATTTGGATGGAGTGATTGGTGCTAGATAAAGGGGGAAGCTCTAAACCAAGGAATGATGTTGATATGGGTAATAGTGGTGGAGATGTCTCTTGGCACAATGACTCAACTATTTTGGTAATTGTAGCAATTTTATTTCGCCAAATTTGATCTTGATTTCGATCTTGACTCCCTTGATATAGTTGATTTGGTTTTTGTTCAAGCAAATTTTGGATGCATACTTGTGGTTTTTGAATGGGATCATGGAAAGATTGATTTTGGACAATGTTTTGACTTGGGATGATGTTAAAATTTGGTGTTATGGCTTGGATTTGAACATTGTGGATGTTGGGAATCATATTACCTTGTTTTAGGTAACTTTTATTTTGCATGGTGTTACCTTGACTTGGAGTCGTTAACATCTTGTTTTGACTTTGAAAAATATTTGTATGATTTGCAAACATATTTGTCCCAAAGTTTTTCGGATTCATGTTTGGAAAACTTGTACTTGGTACATTCTCATTTGGCATGTATGGATTTGGTGGGATGACGTTCTTTGTTTGACAGCTCATGCATTGATTGTTCGATTGGTGGATATTTAGGTTTGGATTTAGATCTACCATCGGGAAATGTGCTCCAATATTTGATTTGGGGATACTCACATTTGTTGTGCTATTGACATTTGTAGAAGGTAATGATTCCATGTATGGATTGTATAAGTGTGGGTTTTGATAATCAATCGACATTGTAAGGCTTTGAAAGTTCAATTGATTTGGATTACTCATGATGTGTGGATCAAGTTTGTATTCCATGGTCTCCTTGTGTTTTGACCTTGTTACAAAAGTGACCTCTAAGTTTCTTAGGACTAATGATGAGATAAAGGATGAAAGGTGTAAATGATATGAGTGTTGAATGTTTAGGGACTTTGGATCAATGCTTGACTTAAGGTTTGATTTTGGTTGGTTTGGTTTGGATAATGAACTTGCAAACCCTAAGATGTTAGATGTGATCTTAGGATGAATTTTTTCAAAGGATTTCTAATTTAATTAGAGGCATGAGAAAGGATACATTCCCATAATCCTAACTAAACAAGGTGTTTTTTGGTTTTGATGATCTACCCAAGTCTCAAAATGATGTTTTCAAAGATCTAAAGTTGTTTGGTGGGATGGATTTTGATAAGTGTTTGGGATGGTGAAGTGTTTGATTTTGGTTCTAAATGAATATAGGAAGGACTTGTTTACGAGACCAAGATACTGAAGAACATGCCTTTATCTAAGAGTAATTCAAAATCAAAAGACCAATGTTTGCATGAAAACCATATGACCAAAAGATGCCAAGCACATATGTGGGGTCCAATTTATTTCATCTTTGCTTAATGGATTCTTTTTATCACAAACACACTTCTAATTATATTTTGAATCTAGATGTTTAATGTCTCAACTTTCCCCTTATCCTACAAAGTGTATTATGCAGAAACCAAGGAAATTTGAGGCAAGAGTTACCTATTGTTAACCTTAGTAGGAGAAAATTGAGATGAAATCCAAATGCTTAGAAGCCTCTAAGGATATGAATCCCAAGGGCAAGCAATAACATGTGAATTTGTTCAAAGATATTTTCCTCTCCTAAAGGTTTTGCAATTTTAATGATTCGTTGAATGTTGGTTTCTCAATGTTTTCGATCAATGCACTGTGTTTTTAAACTGACTCACAAGCAATGCAACATCCTAGCTCAATTGGTACATTTTTCTTGGTGGGCTTGCCTCATGCCCTTCGTAGTAGAAGAGATGATTTTACATGCAACCAAGGAGAGAGTATAAAGGTATGTTAAGAATGAAGTCTTAAACTCTATACTTTCAACCAAGATCGGACATGGCAAGTAACTTCTTGGAATCTAAGTTCCAATGCACCACTTCGATAAACTCGTTGGATGGACTGGTTGACTACTACAAACAAGGATCTTAATGACGGGACATTGGGGACATGGCACCTTGCGAGCATCCAGCAAGCCACTAAAAGATTTAATCAATCCTACTAGGTACTCTTATACTTTTTACGGTAGTACCCCGTTCTAAAAGACACTATACGGTTAAGGGCTACATACCATGAGGACTTGACAATTTAGTCTTATCCATTTATATACCAGCCCGAATGAAAAACTGGTTGAAGTCGCCTTCGAGTTCTCCTTTCAAATGTGTCTCTTAGGCAGGCTCCTCTAAAGGTAACTCAAAACAATAAAATGCATTGAGTGTTTCTCTTGCACCCAAGATCGCATGAAGCGCAAGGGGAGAGGATACACACTCAAAATAAACAAAAGACAAGATCACCCAATTTAGACACTTTGTTCATTTTAAGCCCAAATGAAGATGAATTCATTTTAAAAATCCAAGCCAAATGTGAGGTTGATTGTTCAATTTTAACCCCCAAAAACAGTGTCTAGTATGTTTCTAATGTTCAGTTTTAGCCCATTTTTGAAAAAAAATCAATGATCTAATTGGCCTAAAACAGAAAAAAAAAGTGGGAAATGGACACTCTAAGCATTTAAAAATGCTTTGTCAATTTTAATGCTTAATTTCCTAGCTCAAATTTGCTCGTGGTTCTTCAATTTGAATTCCTGATTTCGATGCCAATCTTCTTTATGCACACCTCCTTGCAAACATTACAAGATATTCAACGAATTAATGACAACAATAGGATGAATATAGTCTCAAAACATAAAAATAAATCCCCTGAGAGATAAATATCCGCAACTATCCTTTCAAATTGATATGAAATGTTTAGATTCAGTCCACAACAAAGGTTGCTTTGTATACCATGTAAGCTCAAGCCATTAAGCCACAAAACTAAATTTGTAAGTTCAACTCCTGCAAACAAAGATTTGGATGTAATTTGCATAGCACACCAAAGATTTTACTGTCTCAAGAAGTGCGCCATAGATGTTCTTCTCTAGTGTAGCATTTATTTGCAGCTATAAATGCATGAGTTTATTAGCAACAGAAAGGGATATTTAAAAATTGAATGAGCATCATCATTGAAATGATTTAGTGAAGGCACAAGATTTGGTATTTATTAGCACAATCACTTGATTTGATTTACTTAATAAATGATTTTGAGAGAAACTGACTCAAATCTTTTACAAATTTTTTGACCATGAGTCTATGTACTTAGAAAGATTTGGAAGTGTAGCATAATCTCTTCATTCTCCAACGATGATGCCATTCATAGTTTATTCAAAGCTAAAAACAAATGAATAAACAATCGTGACCACTGTTAAAGCTTTCCACGCAAAATGTTGTTAAGGTTAAAATAACATATTATATGAAATGACCAAAGTTATGTTTTCAGCCCACACAAAACATAAGATTCGCAGTTGGCGACAGTTTAGAACCACCATGAGAGAGAGGCACTCTAAAACCTTCCTGCATGGACTACACAACACAGTCATTCATTAATGATGGAGACAATAATATTAATAAGAGAAGCAGTGATATTGATGAGAAGAGAGCGATATTTAATGAGGGAAGCAACGACATTAATGACAACAGATCATCAGATAAAGCAACGACTCCTTTCTTTCTCAGTGGTGGTTGATGGCTACCCCTTTGTCTTTTCCCTCCACCAAATTCAACGCTTGATCAACATGCTAAAATTGCGCTATTTCCTTAGAATGAAAGAGTTTCCATTGCCATACATACCACGCATTGAGGCAGCTTGAAACTAGAGAAATAACTTCATATAAGCACGTGAATCTTTTGACAGAATTCCTAAATAAGATATCTTGTAGCATATGTGCACAATGGACTCATTGAAAAGGCTTTAGAAATCTTCAAGCAAATGTGATTAGTAGGTGGAAAAAAATAGAAATTTCGTGTCAAAGAAGATCTTATGATAATGCACAAAAGTTTTGGCAGATGTTATATTTCTAAGAAAAAACTTTCCAGTAAATGCATTTGTTAGATGTTTAGTCCAATAAAATTCCCTTTGACCAGCGCCATCCCCTGTGCCAAAAAAAAAGAGTAAAATGGAGCTTTTGAAAGGAAACAAACATAGAGTACGCAAAAGTTATGCTTATAGTTGGAAATGCTATTGCAGAATGTATAAAATGCGTGTCAATCAAAAACAGTTGTGACAATGGTTTCCTCCAAATATTGGCAATGTCCATTCTCATTCAAAACCTACCCATTTCACAACAAAAAGAAGAGTACTATTGGAGGCGATAATCCCATGGATAAAACTCAAAATATTTAGATAAATCTGCTCTTAACAAACAACATGTTATTTCAGGGTGGTAACTCAGAAGAGTTAAAGGTTTATGATGTACACTTCATCAACAACATCATGAATAATGGACACAACATTTATGTATGCAGATCTAAAAAAAAAATTGATAGGTATGGAAACAAAAATGAGAGATTAAACAACCATTACATTTGGATTTTAAAGGCCATTATGATGACACACAGTGTAGTGCCTCACCCAATTTTGGTCCTTTTGGATATTTGCGTAAGTGTGTTTGTGATCTTGTTGTGTATTTAGTCAGATTATGTGGTTAAGGTGATATTTTAATGGCTTTGTTAAGCCAGTTAAATGAATTAAATCGTGTACCAAATAATTTATATAAATGTGGGACTTAACCAATAAATCAATTTTGGGTGACATAAGTAAATAGCTTATTAGTAAATAAATAAATAATTTTATCTTAAGGGTAATTAATAATTTAATAATATGTGAGGATAATAATTTAAATATGTTAAAAAATATATATAAATCTTGAAGATAAGATTTAGAACTATGATAAAAAGAAACAAACAAAAATACATAAATAAATAAATATTATCGTTACTAGAAGTTATCATGATAAAAGAGATAAGATTGAAAGATCTTGCGTAACTGTGAACTATAAGTTAAAAGGAAACTTGCTATTTATTTGTTGAGGCTTTTTATTGATTTCTAATTGATTTTTCTTGTTTTTTTTTAGAGTAATTTCAAATATATATAATAGAAGATAAAGTTTCGAACTGATCTTAAAAAAATAAAAAAAAATTAAAAAAATCAAGAAAATGATAGAAAAAGAGGGATACAAGCCATGCGAAGCTTGAAAAACTAATTTTGGATTGGAAACTTGTAAAAATCTGAGCCACTTATTTGATTTTTGGCTTTCGGAATCTTATCCTTGAGAGGGGATTAGTTTATTATGAAATGGGCTCTGAAGAAGTGGGGGGGAGAGTAATTTTGGGCGAAGAAAGAAAAGAGAAAACTTTTTGGCTCTGCAAATTAGCTTGTAAAAGAAAACAACTTTGTTTTGGGAAGTAGCGAAATGTAGGTTTGGTTCGGGGATTCGAGGCTTCACTTATCTTAGATGCTTGTGCTGGGAGATCTCATCGAAAAAGATTTAAATGAACGATAAAAAAAAAAATGACGGGAAGCCCTAGGGGAATTCTTTGGCGTCAGAGGAACAAGGAGGCTAGGGAAGCTTCCAAGATAGCCATCATGGGCGTGAGGGTGAACGATGCGCACCTTCTGACACACTATATATGTGATGCAAAGAGGGCGACTTATATGTGAGGTATGTGTAACTCTCATTCTCTTAACTAGCATGAATTCATACGCCTAGGGCACAAGAAAGGCTTGCAATGTTAGGGTGTGTTCCATATTACGTTTTATTTAGAGATTTTGAGAGCTTCCTTGTGTGATCCATTTTGTACTTAACCTGCAATCACCGATTTTTAGAAAATGCAATTTCTTGAGTCCTTTTAGGAAACAGTTTATACGTGTTTCTGGACACATCCTGTCAAATAGTTTGTGTGCCTTGTCTATGCTCTTGTGTTTTGCATGCAGTAACGGTAGGCTGGGGTTGAATCTACTGCAAACAGTTTTCTTGGGTTTGGTCTTCCAATGGCTATATAGCGTATCTGCTTACCTTGTGGCGGTGGATGGCCAATGCATGTCGATTTGAGAAGGGCCTGTATTGTTCATCTTTAGATTTGGGAGATGCATTTGATACTGTCAATGTATGTCGATCTGTTTGGTAATCAATATCATTTTTCTCTGTCAAACAGTCTATTGAAATTCACATGTGTTGTCTTGAGATTTTAAGTGCTCCATATTCATTCAGGGGCGGCTGTAATTTGTAGATAAGATAGGTAATTCATGTCTCTTAGGGAAACTCCTCTTACAACAATCTTGAAGATGAATTTAGATGCAGCGTGGTGATCAGAACATACTCTGAAGTTCTTAACACCCATAATAGGTGCATCGGGGCCATGTTGATCAAACCAAATGCTATTGCACGGCGGCTCTCTCTGTGGTCTTTTTAGGCTCTTTCATTGCTATAGATGACTTTGGGATTTAATCATTTATACCACATGGCCGATATGTCATGTATCCCTGATTCTGAAGGCAAGTTCCGTAACATATAAATACTGCTAGGGGACTCAAAGTTGGCAACTCGTGAGTCCATATTTATTTGTAGCATTCTGACAAACAGTTCATGTATCCTATCTATGCTTCCACAGTATACCTTTCAGCGCTTGAGTAAATGAATGTCCCTTCATTATTTCTGGATATTAGATTTTAGTGTGTATCATTATAGTGTAAACTTACCTTTCAGATTGTTTCATTTAGCAACACCAGCGTCCTCCATGAGAACATTGTCAATCTATCTAAGCTACTGCGCTTGAACATAACAAGAAGTTTAAAGGTTTAAATAATCTCTCTGAGTTCATTATCCACCTGTCACAGTCGCGCACCTGTACATTATAGGAAGTTTAAATGTTTAAATAACCTCTCTAATTTCTTTGTCAACCTGTCTCAGCCGTGCACTTGAACATATTAGGAAGTTTAAAGTTCTAAATAATCTCTCTGATTTCATTATCTTCATGTCTCAACTGCGGCGCTTGAACTTAATAGAAAATTTTAAAGATTTAAAACATCCTGCTTGTTTCTACTGACAAACTGTCGCAGCTCCTGCACTTGGAATTAAAATATTGTCCATTACTAACATAATAGAGAGAATTCTGTTGATTGTGGTGAAGATTAATTTCCAAACTTCAAACTTGAGCGCGTCTCTGAAACTCGCCAGCAAACAGAAATGTGTCTAGTTCAAAAAGGAAAAGTTGTACATTATTTCTCCTACTCTTAAGTCATGTATTTGCATCTCACCTCTCTTTTTCCCTTCAGACTTGTGGGTCACATTTGGGAGTTGATAATAGTGCTAGTAGATGGCAACATTTCCAAATTCCAATATTCACTTTCTAATATACTTGGCAACCTGCCACAGTTACAGCATTTAGAGTTGAGGCATTGTACAAAATTAAGTAGCCTCCCTGAAACCATTGGAAAACCGTCACAGCTGCAAAGGGGTAGTAAATCATATAGCCATTGGTTATGTATTGATTGTGATGTGATTTCGATCGGTCAGAATAATATTCCTTTGAAGTGAACAATTTAACTATGTTGTAGAATTTGGTAACTACTTACCTAGTGTGTATCGCCTTGTCTTTAGTTTCATTTAATTACACTATCTAGAATTTAACTAAGAATCCTTTTCGGAAAAATGAATAAATGAGTTTTATGTATTTATATATAGCTTTATATTTGTACATTCAATGGATAAATATGTATATATGTGTATAAGTTTATGTTATATAAATATATACACATATATGAATGCTTGATTCTTAAAATTATGAGAAATGATTAGTGTGGCCTAGTATTTAATTAAGAAAGTAGTTAGTAGATTGGAAAACTAATTAGGAATAAAAGAGACCCTATAGTCAAAGAAGGATTTATTTAATAACTAAAATAGAGCATAAGTGTATAGGTTGTTAAATTCCTTATAATTCTAATTAAGTAATTATGGAGTATCGTGTCATGTGGGTGTTTGTACTGCACTCTTAAACACTGGAATTGTGTAACTTTGCCCTTGGTTAAGTATTGTAGTAAACTTTATTTGGCTTCATTATACTAGTGTTATAAACTTGAGTCAACGAAATAAATTGTTCCTTGAATTGAGTTTTCGTTCTTAATTATTTCACTTGGGTTGTCAGTTAGTGGATAATTTTATGACAATTCAAATTTCTAATAAATGAGGTTCTTATATGGATAGTTATTCAAAACCTTGAGATTGTAATTGTTTTGTTTGTTGAGTAGGTTGGTCTCCTTTTAATTATGAATGTGATTAGATAATTGTTGTCGTTGCCATGTTGCTGATTTTATGAAGGTGATTTACGTGCCACTGTGAGGGGTTCTTGTGAGGAGAAAATTGAGGTCTCCCGTGGAATGCCTAGTTGGTGGCTTCTGGATTTTGAGTGATTATTATTGAATTAAAGATTGATTTTTCTTTTGTGAATCTCTTTTGAGGTGACACCATTGTTGATATGTGGATTGTATTTGTGTTTTAGGGTTGATTGAGTTATGGATGGGTCTTGATGAATCTTCTTTTTTGTGGCTTTTCTGAGTTAATCTCATTTTTTAGGGAAATTTTATCCTTGTGTTGGAATTATTGGGGAAAAACTCTTGTTGCTTCATTTTACCCTCGTTTGTGGATTGTCGTTCTTTTTGCTTCCAGAGGCTTGAGATTATTGACAGTTGATGTTCTCTCTTTATGTGCCCTTGATGTGGCAAGTGTTTTGATATCATGATTTTAAAAGGGTTGTACATGAATTGTTGAGACTTTTATTATGTGTTTATAGCGAGATGGGTAATGCCTCGCGTGGTTTGGTCTTGAGATTATTTGCTTTATCTGTTACGGTACAACCCTTGCCTAGTTTGGTTTATGTTAGGGGTCTTAGGGAGAGTGGCTCTTCGTGGGGGCCGGTGCCTCGGGTAAGAGGAAGTGCACAGGAGAACCCACATAAGAGTAGTTAAACAAGTGATAACCTAAAAATAGAAATTAGGGGGATGGGTAGTAAAACACACAAGATAATAAATATTGGATACCTCGTCTATGCATTAGGGCTATCATAGACTAATGATAGACTGAGAAGGCCATGGTCGGCAAAGTCGTAATCTCGTCTTCATGAGAGGTTATCGGCTCCGCATGAGCTACCCTATGGTGCCGACACCTCAAGTAGGAGGAAGAGCCAGGAGATCCATAGATGGGTGTCGGCACCTCAAGTTGGAGGAAGGGCCAGGAGATCCCATGAGAGCTATGCGATGACACTCTCCACTAGACACTCGTATGCCCTATTCTTTGTTGCCTCTGGAAATGTCTTTTGGATGTTGTATCGGTTCTTCTGGTTTTGTACTCTTATGGTTGATTCAGATTCTTGTGAAAATGATTTATGAATGTTCTTTGGTGACTTGTTTAATTGTTATTGCTTGGGTTAAATGTGATGAGTTTTCATAGCTTTATTTTATTTTGTTGACTCTTGAATGTTGTTGATTATGTCATTGTAATCCTTGAGTTTTATGATACCTTTGTATGACGTTGAGTCTTGTGGTTCCCTGTTTCAATGTTCTTGGTTGAGGTCTCTTTCTTGTCAACTCCTTAGCACGGGGGGTGGGTCTTCGGACCCACGTGGTCGGGTGGAACGTGCTAAGCACCCCATTGGGTCCCCACTCGAGGATCAAGAGGTGCGGATTGGTGCTGTTGCGGTGACTCCAGAGTTGTATCCATCTTGGAGCCAGTTATGATACTGTGTATTCCTCTATTCATTTGTATCATGTTAGATCTTGTCATGTGGTTTGTGTCCATATTGGGAAACATGTTTGTATCATTGTAAGACTTGAACAGTGTAAAGTAATGAAAAGGATGTGATGTAATATTTTATCATTAGTAAACCTTGTGTGGATATGGATCCATATCAGATGTTATTCAATGTGTTGTATTTATTTAAGTGAATGGTTTCTTATTGATGGTTTTATATGAATGTTTTGTCATGGATTAAATTTGGCTTTCATTCTTTATCATTGATGTATGGAATTAAGTTTCGTAATGTGTCCTCGTGTACCCCAAGGGACGTAAGTGATAGTGGATTTGTTTAAATGAATTTTCACGTCATAACTTAATGTGCATCTCATGTATGTTAGTTTTACTTTTAATAATAATAAAAAAAAATGTGTGGTAATTGTTGCTTTAGTTGTCCTTTGGGGTCCGCACGACAGGGCGTTACACACATAAATAGAAGAATGGAAACATACCAAATACACCGAAAACACTGGAAGAATTACCTTGCCTCGTAGTTTTCTTTTCGCAAGAGATATTCCCAAACAAGCTTAGAAACAATAGAGATAAAATGCAAGAGATATTCCCAAAAAAGGTTAGAAACAACATAGATAAAATGCGAGCCTTCCTATAGAAATGACTAAGATTTCCACATTGCTTTGAGACCCGCATTATGCCAAGGAGAATAGGCAGAGCTTCATTATGCACAACAACTCGAAGAACATCAACTGTACCTTCTGCGAGGCGAGTATCAATGGTCTCCTATGAGTTCGGGCAATCTCTAAAGACAAGAGAATGTGTACACATTTATTTCATTATTCTGTGAAGCATAATTTGTTAGTTCCACAAATCACTCTTACATAGTCCAAAATATAGTTGAACAAATTTGACAAATCCATCAAGAGATTGGGGTAGTGTGTGCTATAGAATTCATTATGAAGATCTCGTTAGAATCCTTAATAGGACAATTTACTCATCACACTTCTAGAAAAAATAAGAAGAGTTCTTGAGATTTGTCACCATGCTTTTCTTTGGGTAGATTTAAGACTTGGCAAATGCTATTTTAAGAGAGACCCGAGGTAGAAGAAATTAAAAAAGATGGAGAAACACAAAAGAAGCATGAACTCAGGCTATGGTAGGTGTGTACACAAAAAAAAAATGGTAACATAAAGAAGGCGTGTGAACTGTTGGACAAAATGCCTCTGAGAAAACTATGGTATCCAGAATGAAACTGGTAAGGATGTGCACCAAATGGATTTGTTGAAAGGCTTTAGAAATGTTCAAATAAATACATTTAGTTGTTGTGCATATAAAAAGAACAGTGAATAAAGAAATTCCCACGTTAATGAAATCAAAATCATAAATAGAGCACGTTATTATTATTATTATTATTTTGTTTTTTGAAACTTTCCCGAAAATGAAATGAATGCTAAGGAATTCAATCTAAATCTGAATGCTTAAAACTGAGATCTAACGAAGTAAAGTCTAATGCTTAAACTGTTGGAGGTTCATCCCTCCTTCTAGCGCCATTTATGTGAATCCTACATCCAAAATTGCATGAACAAAGTAAACAGTCACCTTGTTAGATCAAAATTACAAGGTTAGAATAAGAATTCAAATAAAATCTACCTGCATTGTTAAAGAACAAGAAAAAAAGATGAAATAATCGAGCAAATGTAACCAAACATAACTATTTTGTGCTGAAGCATTTCCTTCACCATTGATCAAAGTGGTTGACAATTAACATTTTTGCTTGGGGTTTTGGTGAGATCTCATGAGGCTCCATGACCCAATATGGTAGGGTGGCCTCCTTTTTTGTGTCCATACTCCAATCCATTCCATGCACAAGGTATGCCTAGATTTTATTTACTTACTTCATTCTACTTCAACTGCATTGTATATTATTTGTTATTAATTGTACAAGTCTTTATATTTTCTTGTTTATTTATTGTCTACAAATGGTATGTGTTTATTACACCAAACTTCAGATTATCCTTTCATGTTTGTAGCTATACTCAACCCAAACAATCATCCTTCATGGACCTTTTGATGCCATTAGATCTTGTATTAAGTCAACAACAACCAAAACATTCCTTTCACCATTGATCACAGTGGTGGACAATTTATTTTTTTGCTCGGGCTTTGCTGAGAGCGTACGACTCTCCATGAGCCAATATGGTAGGGTGGACATCGGGCCTTGTTTTCTTGTGTTCATACTGCATTCTGCCATATGCACTAGGTATGCCTAAATAATAATTACTTCATTCCTACCATTAATAATATGTAGAATATTATGTATTATAAAATATAGAATTTTGATATCTCCTGATTTACATATTTTCTATGAATTAGAGATGATCACTCCACTAAAATTCACACTTTGTTTTTATTCTTCTAGAGCATATTCCAACCATAATGTGGATTTCAATGATCTTGTATAAAATCATTAGGGGCTAAAACATTGCTTTTACCATTGATCACAGTGGCAGACAATTTACTTTTTTGCTCGGGGGTTTGGTGAGAGCGCATGGCGCTCCATGACCCAATATGGTAGGGTGGAGTTCAAGCCTTCTTTTCTTGTCTTCATACTGCAATCCACCTTGCACACATGTATGGCTATATTTTATTTATTTCATCCCTTGCGTTACAAGTGCATTGTATATTATGTATTATAAATTAGAGAACTCTTTATATCTCCTGATTTACATATTCTCTATCAAATACAGATGATCACCACACTAAACTTCACATTTTTTTGTTATTCTTGCAAAGCATATTCCAGCCATAATGGGGAATTTGATGAACTAATGTGTTATAAACGACCTTTCAGAATAATGATAGTGACTTCAAAATCAATAACAATGGTCAAATAGAAAATTAGATCCTAATATACTCTATATTGATTGTAATAAGCAATATTCATTTCACCATTGATTAGAGTGGTGGATGATGTTTATTATTGCTCGGGGGTTTGGTGAGAGTCCATGAGGCTCCATGACCCACTATGGTAGGGTGGAGAGTAGGCCTCATTTTGTTGTGTTTTATTTTATATTTTTTATGTACAAATCTCTATGATTCTGAAATAAGATTCAGACAAAATTCATATGTTTTAGGTTATGGTTGCAACAGAATAAAATAGTTAATCTTATACAATTTGTGTTAGATTCCATTGGGAATTGTTGATTATTGTTCTCTTGCTTAATTTGTATTTTTTCATTTTTGAGGTGTTGTTGAAAATCCTATATTGTTTCAATTTTCAATAAGGTTGTATTGAGAAAAGAGTATATTTCTGTATGGGTTTGTTATTGTCAATTTCCTATGGGTCTCTCTTTACGTCTTGTGTTTTGAGGCTAAGTTTGTAACAAAATAAATTTTTTGACGTTACAAAGATTTTGTCAATTGTTATTGTCTAGCTCTGGCTATATTGTGTCATTTTCGATAAACTTTTGTTCAAAAGGCTATACTGTTTTAATTTTCCATAGGGTGCTATTGAGAAAATACTATATTGCTTCGTTTATCGTTGCGTTATCTGGCTATCATTTTGCATGGGTTTTGTCGCTATGGTTTTCTGGGTTTATTTATCTAGGTCACTATTGAAACCATTGTTAGTTGATTTATTGCCTTCATTTCATGGTTATGGTTGGAACAAAACAAAATAGTTAATGTTTTACACTTTATGTTTGATATAATATTAAATATTTCTTTGAACATTGAATACATTCATACAAAAATCCCTAATTCAAAATCTTGTGACAAAAAAGTTTTCATATAATGTTTTGAGAGATATTTCGATCACATGTAAAGTCAGACTCACTAACAAAATCAAAAAAATGTAGCTCACAATTAATATCAACACAAATATATGGATGTTATTATCCTTTTCCTTGATTTTTGTAGTCCATGACTTGTGCAAATATATACTTATTTGAAAATTGTATCTCCTATTGTAAATAAATGATATAATAACCTTTTAGATAATTTTATTATGTGTGACATTAGCATACATACAAATCTATACATAGGGATAATAAAATATAGTAGCATAAAATGAATGTTCCAACTAAAACTTATAATATATACTACCATTTGCTATGTTGACATATTCAGACACCCTTTTCTCTCCCTCAGATTGAATTCCAACCATTTTTACTTCTCTCTGCCTATCGGCTCATCATTGCATGTCACTACATGCAACTGCTAGTGTTATTAAAGTTGATTATTTCCCCCCCTAATGTGATCATATTTTGAATGTGCAGCCTGGTGTATACTTATTCTAAACAGTTTGAATTGCATGTACATAGCCCCATATGATATGTTTGAATAGCTATTTGAAAAGATTTAGGAAATTCTATAAATTTTTATTTAGAACTATGAATTAGAAATAACATTTTTTTGGCTATAATGTTATAGCATTGTATTTACTAGGAATTATTGTATAAATTTTAGATAAGAATTGTAATAATAAATTATATAATAATATCCAAATAGTGGGTATTTCAAATAATATGCTCCAAAATGCCTCTTGGGGTATTAATATGCTCCAAGATCAAGGTGTCAATTACTTTGTAATCCTATACATATTCTATGTGTCTCCAACACTCTTAGAAGGTGTACTTGGATGCCTAGGTTGTAATTCAAGAAATAATATATAACTCAAATTACCCTAGATTCTTAGCATGTGTTGTCATATGAATTCATTAAGGAGGTGGAGCATAACGATGGAGTTATAATTGACTTTGAGGTTATTTAATATTTTTTCCCACTTTTATACACTAAAAGAAAAAGTGGATAACCTTTTCTATGATGTACGGGGCTTAGATGAGCAATTGGACTCCAAAATGGAGTACAAGACTTGATGATGTGAGTTGTCAAGGAATTATTGTTCAAATTTCTCTTTAAGATTACATTTCTATGTGGGACTCATAGATTGATCCCATGTGACACTAATGTCAATTCATGGATATATTTAACATTTTCAAAATATTATCTCTAAGGTGGGCACAAGGTTTCACATGATAACATAGCTTTAGCCTCTCTCCTTGACTATATATTAGAGTATGGGATAGTGATTTCATATCATTTTTTATAGGTACATAAGTGTTTTGAAAGTGTTGTTAAAGTATCGAGTGTTAGTGCATTGATATTTTATCATACATACTAAGATTAATGTATACTTTTCCTTTTTTTTGGTGATTTTTTTTCTCAAAGGGTTTCTCTACACAAATCCAATATTTGTACGACTGTAATTTTAATATTACTCTTAATTTATGCATCTACATAATATTTTTTATTGAAATCCAAGATGAATAAACATATTTAAAATTTATATATATATATATTGTAAAAAAAAAATTATTGCAATAGTTTCACCTTGTTTCTTAACAAGAGTTGAAATTAAGCAACACCCTAGGATTATTATGCTTTGACACAATATAAGTCTATATTGTGTAGAAACAAGACAACTAAATGAACTTAGCAAGACCAACATAATAGATAATATTTCTTTTGATTGACATATTCAATAAGATTTGTGGAGGATTAGGAATGCAACTTTTAGACACTCCAATTCCCTTTTAGACATGCTTCTCAATCTCCAATACCTACTCTACCACAATTAAATTATTCTAATTTCTCCTAATAGTAAAATGATATATTAGATTACATTTTAGTTTATGAATATGACCGCTACATTGTGGGCCCACGTAAACAACTGCTCAAGTATATTTGATTACATTTTAGTTGTTTAAAGACCCCCAATATGCATGCACATGATAAAATATTTCTTAAAAGGTAAATCTCTCAAAGAACATGTCCTTATTTAAATTTAAATTTTCATATTAAGAAGTTATTCTTAAGTCACAAATTTGATAAAAAAAATCTAAAAGATTATTTAATATTAAAATTATCTTAAATTTTAATTAATAACTAACTTAAATGTAAAAACATACTACTTATACATTAATGTAGAGACAACTTTAACAAACATCAAAATTGAATCATGTTAGATGCCTCTAATCTATAAACATTATTTTCCCATTTCTTTAAAAGAAATAAAATTTAGCAAATAGTTAAAGGATTTATTTAGATTTGTTTTAAAGAAATAAAGGGTTTGTTTTATGTCGCATGGCTTATTTGTTTTGCCCGAGCTGTGATCACAGAGCAGGAGGAAGATATTTTGGGTGCCTTGGGGTTTTCAAATCTAGAGTTTGATTTGCTTCTGTGTTGCTACGATTTGATTCCTTCCATTGCATTTAAGATATTTTCTAGTTTTATAGAGGCGATGGAGAAGTCATGTGACAGTTTGGGGAAATGGGGCAATGCTCGCAAGAAGATGACATTTTCTAGAACCAATTCAACGTCTAATGCAGAAGCCCAACCCATCCAGTGTGTGAATAAAGAAACGAGGAATTTGGGTGGCTCAGAACCCTTTGAAAGTGACGTGGATTTTTGCTCCAAGATACTCATGAAGATTGCCTATCAAAATATGCATATATTGGCCGAATTGGCCTGTCATGCTTTGGAAGATGATTATAAAGGAGAAGGAAAGGAGGCAAAGGCTTCTTCTGGTTAGCCAAAAGTCTATAAGTCCACTTGAACACCCTCCTCACATAAGCTAGTGATAAGATGAACCAAGGGAGCTCTCAAATGTGTTTCTTCTGAGATTCTTTCCCATGCACATCATCAAGCTTTAGATAAAAGCATGCATGATAAGGACCAAGTAGCAATGCCTCATGTGCACAGATCCAAGAGAGCTCAATACCATTATCTCTCTAAGTATTCTGATAATTCAGGGCATCAAACTTTAGATAAAAGCATGCATGATAAGGATCAAGTAGCAATCCCTCACGTGCGCAGATCCAAGAGAGCTCGATACCATTACCTCCACTCTAAGTATTCTGATTTTGAGTTGTAGAAGTACTAAAAGAAAGGTATCGTTTTTAGAGATTCAATGCTTTTGTTAGGACCAGGAGGGCAGAATATGAAAATATTATTATTTCATTGTATACCAGGAAATTACATCCTGAATTTTATAGGCAGAAGAACTGCCATTACAAGCGTATTAATCCTTGAGGATCAACATGCTCCAATGTTATTGTTGGTGTTCTTTTGTGATATAATTATGTTAGGCCCAAGAGGGCAGAATATGAAAATATTATTATTTCGTTGTATACTAGGAAATTACATCCTGAATTTTATAGGAAAAATAACTGCCATTACAAATGTAATGATCCTCGAGGATTAACATGCTTCAATGCTATTGTTGGTGTTCTTTTGTGATATAATTATGTTAGGTCTAGGAGGGTAGAATTTGAAAATATTATTATTTCATTGTATGTCAGGAAATTACATCCTAAATTTTATAGGAAGAATAACTGCCATTACAAATGTATTAATCCTTAAGGATCAACTTGGTGTTCTTTTCTGATATAATTATCTTAGTAATAGTCATTAGATTATGAATTTTGGCTTCTCCGTTTCACTCATTGATGAAATCTTGCATGGCTTAAAATGTTTAGATTACATATCTTCTTACTAAAATTCTGTTAGAGAAGGCGTCTCAATCCTAATTTCGCATGTAAAATTTCATTTCTCAGTTAGATTTGCTACATGTTTGAGATTGGTTTTTAGATCCTAAGATTTAGAAGAGGCCATAAAATCGCGTAGAAATATGAGACATTCCAAGTGTCTTCGTAACAAAACGCATGTCTTAGATATGATAACATTAACACTTTACGATGCATTTTTGGGCTTCCGATAACATCAGTTAAACTGTTGTTGACTGAAGGTAAAAAATGTGTTCGACACCGGTGCATCGTTGTTTCCATTTTTAACTCTACCTATGACTGATCAAAATGTCCTATAGAATAACTTAATTAATATATGGAGAAAGTTGTCTATTATAATTTTAAATTTTAAATTTTAAAGTTATATCATTTTGTTAAAATAATCTAATAACTTAATTAATATAGGAAAGCGTTGTTGATTTTGGAAGTCGCTATTAAATTTCTAAATTTATAATTTTGTTCTATTTTAAATTTATAATTAGTTTTTAATATTATTTAATCTCATTTAATTAGTATGTTTATAGATCATAATTTTAAATTTTTTTATTAAAAGTTGATTTTCTATTATTTGATTTAAGATTAGGTTAAATAGATAAGAGTTTGGTTTTTTAGATTAAATTATATTTATAATTTTTTCAAAGATTGTTTAATATCTAACATTATGATACACATAAAAATTCAATGAGCCACATGATCAATTCCATGTTGTTGAAACCAACATAATATCAACATGGACAAGGATTCAAAGGAAAATACCAATAGCATTTTCATCATCTCATCTATTAATATTCAATTAACGCATAGTCATAGCCCTTTCACTATCCACAACAAGTTATTTTTCAAATACAATAAAATCACAAGGATGAAGACGCAAAGCTTGTACAATTCAAACCCAACTACCATTGATTAAAATCGAAGCTCAACATAGTTATAAGGATTAGGAAATATAATCCCCAACATGCATGCTACAAAGGTCTCCATAATAATATGTAATTTTTTAAGAGTGCACATAGGAAGTTTTGTGTTACCACATATATACTATTGAGGTCCAACAAAGACACCAATGAGTAGGGAAGATATGAAAATGATATTGGACGACAAGAAGAATGGGAATATGAAAACATGAAGAGTTGTGTCATATGAGAGCACAAAATTAGGGTGGATTTGACAAAGTGGGAAACAAGTTCAAGAAAATGCCGTAATTTACGTTTTCTAGATTTGTTATAAACATGAAGGCCTTAAGAGGAAATTGGAAGAGACAAAGTTAAGTAATATAAGAATGTGTGTCAACATACTGCATGGAATTTCATTGGACAAGATGGACATATCAGTTAAAACTTTATGTGAGTTGTTAGAGATCAACAAACTATAGACTCTTAACCTTTCAAAAAACTAAATTTTAAATGCAATAGTCCAAAAATATGAATTTCAAGGAGAAGTAATTCATTAGAAGGTAAAATTATAAAATTATGTGGCATAGTGATAACTCAATATAGTTTCTAATGGCTTATATATTATATTTAGCTCAATAAATATGAAAGAACCAAAAAGAAATCCTTAATCCATTAGCCATGGAGTTAAGTGAAAATGAAGAAGAATGACAAAGCCATGAAGTATAAACTGGAAACACCTACACATTTCTTAATAAGAAAATTAAACACATAGATTCATAACCCTTAATATATACATACCCTTCTCTACTATCAATCTAAAATTAAACCTTGAAGATCGAAGGATAAGACATTAAAAAACAAACTATCTTATTGCTGCAACTTATTTACGAATGGGAAAACCCAATTGAAAAGACCCATCTATGAACATAAATAAATAGTTACCCCTCTTCATTAACATCATCCATTAGAAGAAGTCAACGATCATTTTTTTTTTCTAATTATGCTTCAATATATCTAGAATGAGAAGCATCTAAGATCTAATTTTAGATTGCAAAATATCTTTTAAAGGTTATGAACTCATTGGAGAAATTTGAAATAATATTATTAATTTTAGCTATCTAATTAGATCCAAAGATTAAGTAGGAGGGAAGGTTGGTGGGCTTAAACTATATTGAAGGGATACCATGAAGAAAGATTGAATTGTAGAAATTAATTTTCTTAAGGATAAGCATTCTACACAACTTTGTTAAGTCATCGATAATTTTGTTGAAAAATGTCACTTTAAATTTACTCTCAAACATAATAATTTTTTTGAGGTTGAAAATAGATCTCTACCAAATATTTATGGTTACATTTTGAAATAAATTATATGTGGCCTATCTTACAAGTTAGTAGATTTATTGCTTCTAAAATAAAAGTAATGGATGCAAACAAAAAGAAACATCAAATTTTTTTAGTTGACTTCATGGACTATATTTTAGTAATATAGTCCATATTTTAGTACTTTGTAGTCTATTTACTATATGTATATGTTTGAATATTTTTTATGGTTTCTAGTCAATTATGAATTTGTATAATTAATCCATAAAGGATTTTAACTTGTTATGTGCATTTATAAACAATGAATGGTCATTTGACCTATCACATATGTTATTTTAATATCTATAGGCATGTCCCCCAAGCCACAAATCGATGTAAATTTTTTTTTATCTATTCTACTTGGTAAATATCATAGTAGTGAATTGAAATAATCAATACAATTTTGGAAATTATTATTGGAAGCATCAAATTATTTGTAACCATCTGTAATAAAAATACTAGTGGTTAGGCCAATTTTTTTTAATGTTTTATTAAGAAAATAGTGATATTAAAATTTACCAATTCTTTGGTCTTTTCCAATGACATCCCTAATCAAATCTCAATATTCTAATGGAATAGAACCGTCTATAATAGAAATAAAATTTAATTAAATTTGAAGAAATATTAAAATAAATGAATATTTTATTATAAAGATCATATAAATATTACTAGTGGTATTATTCTTATGACTAAAACTTCCTCTTACATCATCATCATCAACCAATGGTGTGACGCCATATGTAATGTAATAAGATTACTTTAGTAAGTTTAGATTTTAATAAAATATAAATAATATAATAATCATTAAAAATAAAAGTATAATACTTAGATGTTAAATGGATATTACCAACTTTATTTCTCATTTGTTATGTTTCTCTTTAGGATATCTAAAATCTTCAACACATTTTTGCGTGTGTTTGGACCTTGTCTTCCCATTGACAATAACACACATGTAAATCTGGTCCAAACTTTCTAACAAAATACCATTTCATTAGAATATATTGAATTTTTATCTTATACATGTTAGGGAGATCATATAGATAATAATATATATCGAATATTGTTTTTGACCTCTTTAATGTAGTTATGCAATATGTTTCTTTTTTAAAGTTAGTTAGAAGTCCAAATAATTGCAAATATCTTTTATTTTTATAAAATGGCCCTACTCTATGAAGAAGTGTATGGATAAGCCAATCCATTTTCCTTGTACATTTCCTAGCACGATTACTTATACAATGACTTTTGATGTGGAAATGGTATGACTCTATGGAAGCATTGGTTTTTTTATTTTCATACAAGAAGTTTCAAAATTATTTTCCCCATATTGTTATACAAAATAAATAATGATGTCAAGTAGTGAATACAAAAAATAAATTAAATGATGTAAATTCATAGAAACCAAAATGAATAATTTGACAAATTTACCAATACGACAGTCATCGTGACATCAAGTTTTTTAGAATTAATAAATGAATTTCTTCTCTTCTTTGAATTCCTCCATGAATTTGTTAATATGTGAGTAGTGATGTTTGTATTGCTACTCATTGCATACATTATCTCACCCAATCTATCAAACATGTTTGTACCAACATCCTTATTGTTGGCATACCTAGATTATGAAAGAAAATATCAATCTATGGGCCTCAAAAATATAATGTTCCACATTTTAATTAAATATTGACTTACTTATACACATTTTCAGCCATGCTCTGTGTACATGAAAAATACATAAAATTATTTGGATTCAAAGGATAATTTACATGTTAAATTATATAACTTTTTAAGTAACATTCTAATAAAATGAAATTTATAATTCAAACTAGTTTAAGCTATAAATTATGAAGTATATGTTTTTTATAAATGAAATATTAATTATCAATTATAATGAGTTGATTTAAGTTTACAAATAGAAACTAAGGCTATTAAAAATTTGATGGCTTCAATATCCACAGTAGCATATTATGTCATGAAAGCATTGGCATGCCAATCTTCTTGATATTGTTTCCCTTGTTTATAAAATTTTGTTAGCCATTCATTTATATTCTCAACTTTCTTTCTTAAGGATATAACCCATACAATAGGAACATTACCTCTTACTCATAAAAAACAAGCAAGGTATATAATTGATACTACATATTAATAAACCATTGATAAATTAATATTTTTAAAATAAATAAATCAATGGTTAAAATAGAATCCATAAATTTATAGTTAATTTTGTTTTACTTACACCATATTTATTTGTTGAGAATGTTTTTCTATTGCAATAATTGAGTTATGTGAATGTTTGACCATCATTTTTCTCATCAATCATGTTTAAATTCCTATGATATAAATGAAACATTTTCCATGTTGTTTGATCTTTTTTCTAGTAGAATTTATCTTTCTCTTCTATATGCCACAAACTAACACTTTTTGCATCATCTTCATTATTTTGGGATCAAATGGAGCATACTCTTTTCTCAACAAACATGCATCCCTCCTATTTATCAAATAATTTAAACCATGGTCTAAGTAGTGTTGTTCACATATTGTGTCGATCCCCAAACTCATTAGCAATAAAGACTCAATATATGATTTACATTCTTTCAATAACCTTGGTGCAAAAGTGCTCCTTAGATCACCAAAAGGGTCATCTCTTCTATGTAAAAATTCATCATTGGTATCACAATAGCTCCAATCATTATATCTAATTTTATTTCAACATGTGGTCTACCATACATTACCCTAACGTAAAATTGGGTTTGACAACACCTTTTTTGGTAAACCTTCATATTCCTTTCTTATTATCCTTGGGGTCAAAAGGATATCAATATCTATTTATACTCACAAATAATATATATATTGTGAACATAGAAAAAGTATCCCTTTTTGCTTGCTTGATTTTGGAATAATTGACGATAAATTAGACTTAATGAGGCCTTCATTTAGTGTTGTGAGGTGTTTTACACATCCAAATGAGGTCTTGGTCCCTTGCAAATGCATTTATTGATGTCTTGTAAAGGTGTTGTAAGGTGTTGTAAAAACGACTTTCACACTTTTCTGGACTAATGGACCTATCTTTCCATAATTTGATATTATAAAATGCATTTAATTGCATTATCACATTAATCAAGAAGTCTTGTGGATTAAACTTGATTCTAATATACTATTGTAATTTTTCCTACACATTCACATTAGATGTTTTTCCTTTCTAGACTAAGTGGACCTCATTTTAGTGTTGTAAAGTGTATTTAATCACACTTTCACATTGAATTTTGTGTCCCAATCCCTAATTGACCTTTACATCATGATCAATAGGGCACTATGGCCCTATCTTATGTATCCCAAGGCATAATTTGATCAAATACCTAATGAAATCAACATAAGAACTAAAATTCCTCATTCTCCAACATTCTGATTGTCAAAAGGGCCCCTCTGGGACTAAGTCACCCATCTAGTTAAATAAGTCCCTACTAGGTGGGACTAAGTCACCCAGCATGGCGACTTATTCCAATTTGGCCTATTTTTGAGGTTTGAGTGGGAAATTTTGGATTTTAAGTTTATTCTTCTTTCATGTCGGCCTTGGGGATCTAATTAATGGGAAAATAAAGTGGATTGCCTGTAAATATAAGTCTCTAAACCATAATTCACATCTCTCTTATCATTCATTCATAATTTTTCTTCCACATCAAGTCAAGCAAGTTAGGGTTTTTACATTCTAAGTCATCAAGATATCTTTCAAGGATATTCAAGGGTAGATTCTTCATCTTTTGATACAAAAATTAAAGATCAAACATCATGGCAAGTCTCTAACTCCATTGATTCATACTTCGTTACATCATTTCTTCATTTTGGTTTAGTTACGTAAAAAGGGGTTTGACCAAGTTAAACCCCCATGTACTATCATTCACCATTTCTTTCTCTCTCCTTGTGTGTTCACAGATTTAGTAATCTTGAGGGTTTGAAGATCATTTAAGATTAGGTTGAAGGGTTGTTGAAGCCATCTCCTTGTTGACCAAGCCAAAATATCCAATAAAAGTCACTTTCAGGCCCAAAAATTAGAGTTTTAGAAGCGAACACCTGTAGAGAATCAAAGTTTAGACCGAGGGCTTTTGTTTCCACTTTTAAATTTTCAAAAATTTAGAAGTGCACTAAGTCACCAATAGTGGTGACTTAGTCCCACTAAACCTATTTTTTTAGAAGTTTCTATAGATTTGGATACCCATTTGGCCGAAACAAGATCTAGACTAGTTTTTCCAGATCTAGGACTAAGTCGCCCAGATTGGCACAAGTGTCCCACTCAAATTGTGCAATAGTTTTTCTAGGATTCTAGACATTTATTCCATCCTGTCTTGTAATGCCCGCCAAGTAAACCTCAAAGGAGGCCAATCCATCTAACATTTATGGCACCAATTTTGTATTTTAAAGTACCAACACATAATCATATATCACATGAAATGAAAACCAAACATGAACTACATATAACAAATCCCCTGCTTACATGACCGCTTTTTCTTGAAACAACAACATTATTACATCACATGAAGAGTAAGTATACACCAGTAATCATAAGATAACATGAGCATGGTTAACACATTAATCAAGGGTTACAATAGTACAATGCCACTTCCCAACATGAATGGGGAAGATACAATATAATGGAATGTTACATTTGAAATGAAGGAGTACAAAGCTGCAATACTGGATTCAACTCTAGTTCAACTCAGGAGTCACTGCAAGGTACAATTTCGCACTTCTCAATCGATAACTAGGGACCCAATGGGGTGCATAGCACGTTCCACCTAACCACGTGGACCCGAAGGCCCACCCCTCATGCTAGATGACAAGAAGGAACCCCAACTAAACCATCATTCAAAACAGGGATACAAGACTCCACAACAAGAACCACAATAACATAAGGCAATCTCAGCACAAGATATAACCAACACAAGATGTGCCCATCATAAGGAATAACCAATAAACCATCAACATACAAATGCTGACATGTGCTTCTAGAGGCTCAAGAATATCATAGCGGGAAACAAAGCATACTTGATTGTTTAAGGAAGAGTGTCATCGCAATGTTGCATGGGTTACCCTGGCGAATCTTCCTAGGCCCCAGCCCCCAACTTGGGTTACCCTGGTGACCTCTTACGAAACCCGGCCCCACATGCAATCCAATGCGGCATCCATTATCTTTCATAAGGACAAGACAATGATTTTGCCATTCCAGGCCTTCTCAACTCATCTCAATCCTATACAAGCACTTGAGCCATGAGTG